>JANHGN010006172.1:0-35299 GCA_024605025.1 Megaceryle maxima
AAGAGAGAGCTTCTCTATCGCTACATCACTGGCTGCTGGAAATTGTAAACTAAAGCTCACAGCTGCCAAGCCTGTTTCATTTGAGTTGAAGTCTGTACATTTTTATAAACTTCTTGAGCTTAATATAGAGAAAACGCATTCAGTCAGGGCTGTGGGGAGTAAACAGGGTAGGGAGAAGACTCTTGTGCCTAGAGATCTTTTTTGACCTTCAACAAAAGAGTATATATTTAATATAATTTTAAAGTACATTGAACAAATTGGGAGAAGCGGTACAAACTGATAGTGCTGCATGAGAGTGGCCCTTGTTCTGTTTTGGGTCTGAAGAAGCTGAGTGAGAGCAGCAACGTTAGGGGCAGAATGATTTGTCTCTGTACCTCTTGGTTTCCTCCTGTGTTTTGTTTTGTTGTCATGCCCACATCAACAGGTGCCTGGTGTAAATTTGCCTGTCAGCCAGCTGACCTATTTCTTCTCTGCAATCCTCATCAGTGGTGTGATACATGAAGTCGGCCATGGGGTGGCAGCTATTCGGTAATACACATTACTTTTCTCTTGCTATGTGCCCAAAACCCATAATCCAGAGCATTTACTTACAGGTTAATGTTATTAGCACGGCTTCAGTTTATCTAAAGAGTCTGTTAATTCTGTGTTTCATAGCTTCCTTAGATTTTAAATTTGTAAGTGTGTACAATTAAGGATAGAGTTTTAATACATTGTCCATTCTATGGATCACAAGAAAGGACTTCTGCTTTGCAAATATACCATGCTGCATCAGATTTAAAATAATGCTTTTTTTTAAGTGGTCCTATTTTTCACGCAGCAATTGCATTTCTGCAGCTGTGGCACTTGAAGAGGACCCATGTGCTATTGCACAATGGTACTTTAAAACAGATTTTAAATTGATTTGTTTAAACATAGCTTGTGAAGCAGCATGTACCAACAGGCTGAAGTGGTAACTCAGTCAAATGTGATTTGCCCCTGTTAATGTCAGTCATGTGTTAAATTTGATCAAAGATATTATCTTTAATGTCACTTAACTATGATGACTACTTCACCAAAACATTATCTGACATTAGTCATTACTGTTAAATGATGCTCTTGCTTAAGAGGGGTAAGTGGGACTGATAGTCTGCTGCCCACACTCAAGTGTCCTCTGCATTTCTCTGGGACATTATCATTATCTGTCCCATGAACAAAAAGACCTAAGTTGTTTCTTTGATATTCTTGAAGTCATGACTGTATCTTAACCCATTGCTACCTTTTCTATAACCCCAAAAGTTCTCAATTCAAGGGTGGTTTGGGACACTTTATGCTTTATATACTCTGTTTCTTTTTCATCTTTTTTCCCCTAATATTCACAGGGTTTTTTTCTGTGGAGCATAAAGCTCTTATTCATCCCACCATTGGAAGAAGCAAAATTTCCTTTTTCTTACAGTGCTCCCACATGCTGCTGGCTAACTACAGAGAAACCAGGAGTAGCTATAGAGCTCTTCTTATATGAGAATGAATAAATCTTACACCTTAGTGGTATGAGTTCTTCATTCACGATCTAGAGTGAAAGCTCTGCATATTCAAGTTTGTAAAAAAAAATAGATTTTTTGTTAAAAAATTGTTTTCTAGCTATTTCCAGGGTGGAAATTAGGTTGTCCAGTTGCTGCTGCTGTTTTCTACTCGAATTTTTTTTTTTTTAATTAGTTTTTTCTCCTAGCACAGGTTTGGTCTATAGCACTGTTAGGGTCAATCCTCAGAGTTTAGATTTTTCTAAATAGCTATGCTGTGGGCAAATTTTATTATTCTGGCAAATCACTTTGACTCCCTGAAATCTAATACACTTCTACCAACTTCAGTTCAAGATATTATTGTCTGTGAACTACAAAAGCTTATAATATTTGACCCTCAGCTTGTGCCAAAAAAGGTCTTTTTCTTCTATCTGTACCTCCAACCCAAATCATGAAATCATGTATACATTAGACTGCCTATTGCTAATTCATAGCATAGGTAGGTCTGATGAGTTTACTCCAGGTAATTAATGTATTACTTCATTCTGATTACTTTTGTGGAATTCTGTGTCTTCTTTTATTATATATGCAATAAATAAATGTGAATAAATAAAATACTCTGCCCAATGTACTGTCTTGGTAAAGATACGGGATTAGCTGATCCATGCTTGTCATGCCTCTGCAAATCCTTTATGAAGTTTATAGCTTTGTAGAACCTTTATGTAGTTATTCCAAAAGGTGCCATTTAAAAAAACTGTAAAACTTCTGAAAAATATACATATATATTATCTGTATGACAGGGTCAGCTACTAATATATTTAAATAACATTTGTCCTTTTAATGTCTTGACTTATTTTCCTTTTTTTTTTAGATGACATTTCCCTCATTGTTGTTAGTTTAAAATTTACTCTAATTTCATTTAGGAGAAACGGGAAAATTATACATTCCAGAAAACTGTATTTCTTTAAAAGGAAAGTGACAATTTTTCATAGATTCGCTTGAAACTGCATCCTACAGGCTGCCATTTTTTTACTTCAAAGAAAAATGTTAAAATATATGCTGACTTTAAAGTAAGGATTTTTTTTTTTATTTTTTTTTTTAAGTATTTTATGTGTTACAAGGAGACAGAAAAGATGTTGACCTTACTCTTTATTTTTTACCAGGATCACAAACACGCACTGCTTAAAAGTGGCGACTACTGCAGAAAACATTCTTTAGTTTAATTACCTTTCATTTATTTGTTTTATAAAAAGTTAGTTTCATAATCATAAATTTAATTACTCTTACTGTCAAAAACATGTGCTATGTAGAATCTGGTTTTAATTGTTTTACAGTAACACCATTTTTCTTTTTGTCTTTTTAAGAGAACAAGTACGATTTAATGGATTTGGGATTTTTATCTTCATTGTCTATCCTGGAGCATTTGTTGACCTCTTCACAACCCATTTGCAACTGATATCTCCTGTCCAGCAATTAAGGATATTTTGTGCAGGTAATAGTTCGTGATTTGTTAGTTCTTTGCTTAGCACAGTTACTTATTCTACAGACATCATCTGTGAATCTTTGATGGAGCATTGAAGGTTTAAATTGAGGAAGTACAAAAGCTTCCCTTTACCTAAAGGTGATCCTTCTGTTCTGAACCTAAATTGTGGTTTAACCTTGTGAACCTAAAACTTTGGAGCACCCAAGCTGGAGAATACTCAGACAGAAGACTGGTGGTATGAGAACATGACTTGCTGTCACAGGTGAACACCCTTGAGCAATTCACTACCATTTTCTGCAATAGGAGCAATCTATTATGTGATTTTCCAATACTATTGTGAGTGATTTTTGGTGATGTCTGAGTTGTGTTATTATACAGGTCACTGTGTTTTGATATTGCCATTAGGGGGAAATAAAGGCTAAACCACAAACATCCAAAGAGAAACTTATGGCTCCAAATAACCTCCAAAGTATTTTGATTTGACGTTTTTTGAAGTCTCTAGCTACTGGGAAGTAGAGCCCCATTTCTGTGGAAAGTTAGACTGAGACTGTGTTATGCTACCTGAACCACAAGTATTAATGATTTCTAGAGACAGAAGTGGTACACAAACTACTGAAATAAAGATAGAAAAGTTAGCATCTTGGGATGCTATCATTCTTGATACTGACGATTTTCTGTTGCTGTGGACAGTAGAATGGCAGCCAGTCTGTTTATATAGTCATGTTTAGATACATTGTTTCATGAACATTGTAACTAAAACATTAATGGATATATAAATACAAAATGTAACTAAAACAAACACATGGAGGGGTTTAGGTTGGGCATTACAGAAGCCTTTAGCAAAGCGTATTTTCAAGATTTCTTAAATCAAGTAATGGTAAGTGTTAGGTAAGTATATCTATATTCCAAATAACTTAATGAAGCAAAATAATTCACTGCAATAGGCTAAC
The DNA here is from genome assembly GCA_024605025.1 of Megaceryle maxima. Lineage (NCBI taxonomy): Eukaryota > Metazoa > Chordata > Aves > Coraciiformes > Cerylidae > Megaceryle > Megaceryle maxima. Next base: position 3,930 of record JANHGN010006172.1, read on the forward strand.
TTTTATGAAGCCCTGTTTCTCATAAATTACTATTTCCAGCTACTGTGATCAGAACTGAAAGAGATGACAGACTGATTTTCAAAATGGGTTGCTTATATACGTTCCTGAGAAATCTAGAACAATAAGATTCTAAGCTGTAATAGAAAATTATCACTTACATGTTTTTGATGACAAGCAAAGTCCTATAATATTTTTTCAGGTTTCTTGGGAAACCTGAAATAGGGGAATACAAGGTAGGAATACTCATGCTTAGCATCAGTAGTTTGTTATTAGTTAACTATAACAAATATATGCATTTTTTTACAGCTCATGATAGGTATGTTTCAGAACGAGGATGTTTCATAAGGATAAAATGTGATATTCAGTAAACAGGGTTTTTTGTTTGTCAGAGCAATTGAATGAATCTGTTCTTAGTGTTCGGAAGATTTGAGTTTACAGAAACATGCTTTCAAATTTTTGTATGACCGCTAAATAAAAGAGCTAGAGTAGAGAACAACACCTAATATTCCTTTTATAGTCTACCTATACTCTGGAGTTTAAAGAGTATATTTATTGTACAGCAGATGGCATCATGAGTTCAAAAATAGTGAATGAGTGCTCTTGTAAGACCTGTGATGTTTTTAGAATTAAATTTATGCCTAGTAGATGAAAAGTGCTTCTGTGCAGCACTTCCTTATAATTCAAACATTCATATTATTTTTGAGATCCTTTTTAATATATTTATGTCTTTAATAGAAAAAGGAGTTAAAACCATTGTTTGAGGATCTTTTAAGGGTTGTGTAGTGTCCCTTTTTAAATATAAGGGATTAGGTATTCAAGGATGGGGCTGTTTTAGAAAAATGAAATTGATAGTGTATGCAGCAGTGTGCCTCTACAGTTATTCTCATTTTGAGCCTGTTTATTTTTCTATGGATTTACTGGGATGAATTTGAAGCCCTTTTATTTTAGACTTTAGACTTTTATAATATATTAAACATGGCAACTGTGTAGATAATGGTATTAAGACCCATGTTTTCCTACCTGTTTGAAAGTATTCCTTGTCACCCTTTAGCAGTTCCATCATCTCTTGTTTTTTGTTAGTGTTGATTTTTTTATTTGTTTGGTTTTATTAATTGGGGTTCTTTTCCAGTTTTCTCTGTATAACAGCCACGCTGTTACAAAGGAATTTTGGTTTTGTCTTAGATTTTGATCCTTTCTTAATCTAGAAAAAATAATAATATTTCTAAGATAAAAAGTTTGAAACAATTAAGTTAAAATATTTTCTTAATACTTTTGATTATGTTGCATTTATGTGTGTATGTATGTGAATATGTGTATGTGTAAGAGGAAGAGAACTGAATGCTGAAACATATAATCTGATTACCTTTCAATGAGATGAATGAAAACTTACAGAAAGAGAAACCACTTTTAAGAAGCATCTACTAGTGGAAATGGGAATAAACCCTTAGTTAAAGTACTCAAAAAAATGTCTCTCATTTCTGCAGCATCAGAAACACTAAAAGAAGACCATGTGACATGTAGAAATAGGCTGGGGAAATAAGAATTATGTTATGATTCCTGTGTTGCATACAGCCCAAGAAAGATAGGTTTAATATGTTTTTAAATATATTTACCTTACTTTGTGGCCTGGAACTGTACTGTAAATATGAAATCAAACCCCTCTTAATAAGGTGAAGCACTGTAAGAAGGAAATAAGGAGTCCTCAACATTCAGAAGGCTTCTTGCATTAGTCATACAAAATGATTGTTCGAGAACACAAATGAAATAAGAAAATCTGTGTTTTACTGGATATTGAAGGAAGCTGAATGTGTTTTGTGATAGACATTAATTTCTTCCTATGGAGAACAGCATACTATAAAGATTGTAGTTGAAAATATGTTGTCCAGAATAATGTGTCAGGAAGTGCTGATTGCACAATTTGGTTTCTTTATGTGGTTTTAGATCCAGATTTTTTTTGTGAAAGAAGCTTTTTTCCAAATAATTTTCTAAACTTGTTTGACATGTATGTAATTATTTTCATTGATACAGTGGAAGTAACCATGAAAAACAGTGAATTACAATAAATTTCATCCATCTTGCTGACTAGACAAACAGTATTTATTAACATATAAGCCCAGTGATTAAGATTTTTAAATTCAACAGTTTGTAGTGGTAGAAAGTGATGCTACATTTCATTGCACTGTTTTTATATTTATGATTAATGACAACTCTGTATATACAAAGCTGTAGTTTAAGAATTGGTTCAGAAGCCCAGTTATTCTTCTGGATACTCTGCTGAGTTCATGCTACATAGAAAAGTAGTGTTATGTGATGAAATATCAATATGGTAGAATGACACCTTAAAAAATGGGCTTACCACTTCCCTGTCTTTTCTCATAGAATGATTTTCAGGGGTTCAGAGGCTTCTCTAAAACTCCTCTACAAGGTGACACCAAAGTTTGTAAAGTAATACACCTATTCTTTCATGCCTCTGTTCACAAATTAACTTTTTATCCATTCTTACAGTGATCATTTCAGGAAATTTAATTAGAAGGTAACTGTAGAACCTTGCATTACAAAATTAGCTTTTTGTTATTGGTGTTTATTTAGAAATGTGATTCTTTCCTCATCTTAGGAGTGTGGCATAATTTTGTGCTTGGTGTTGCAAGTTTCCTGGGTTTGTTTCTGCTGCCGGCCATTCTTTTCCCTTTCTATTACACGGGTGTTGGGGCACTTGTCACTGAAGTCGCAGAGGTAAGAACAGATCTTTACTGTTTTCTGTATCTTATTGCCACAGTCAAATTTGGTTGGTGCAGCACTCCATAGAATCTAACACATTACACTTTTTGTCTGCTAAAAGTTTCCTTGCAGTCTCATGCTTTTTAGTATTAGTAAATGAAGTAACATGGCATGAATAATTATAGACTATTCAGCATACTAGAACACTGTTTAGACATTTGAGATGAGTTTGCAGGCTTATTTCTGGGCCTTTTTTAGCTTCTTTTCAATACTGGCACAAAGTAAATCTACTGGAAACTACATTATCACTCTAGTTATTGCTATCTGGTTTTAAAGTTAAAGATTATTTTGAGCTGATTTCCTTGTTTGTTTGGTCAGCTGGAAGCAAAGTAGAGATAGACTGCTGAGTTTCTGGAACTAACTGATTTTTTTTCTGACTTAATCAAATACAGCACAGTTGAACAACAGAGCTGAAAGGATTCAGTCTTTCTTGGATCTAAAAGTGAACTGATATAACTCAGGAGGAGAGTGACATATATTATGCTTTATACTTCCAAAAGTATAGGTACACCCTCCTTTGTTGAATGACTTGGGGTATCAATTTAAGCTTCTTGAACTTGAAGTGGTAGGAAAACCTGCAACATATTAACTTGTATGAAAATAATTGCTCAGATTTTAAGAGGTCCCCCAGAACATTTGGAAACTTACCCTTTTCCTTCTATTTGCAATATACAAGTTATTCTTTGTAGAGGATGTAATTTTTTTTAGAGATCATTGGTTCTAGTGGAGTCTGAGATTTTCTGTTTCTCTAGAAATAACACCTTAACCTAAAGATTTCATGGCTGTTCAGCAGAACTGTAAAAAAATCCTTGTAGTTTTAATAAGATGAGTGACTTCACTGTTTTTTTCCTCAGGATTCTCCTGCCAATGGACCAAGAGGTCTTTTCGTGGGAGATGTTGTCACTAATCTACAAGACTGCCCAGTTTATAGTGTGGAAAACTGGAATTCCTGTCTGGGAGACATTTCAGAGAAGTCACAGGTTGGCTACTGTATAAGTGCAGCGACCCTACAGCAATTAAGCTTTCCACCTAGAGGTATGACTCTAGGTGCTCTCTTCATTATTTTATATTATAATTTTATCATGTCTTAAAGACTATTTTGAATTTAGGATTTGTTGGTGGGAACAGATTTCTCATAAGTCGAATCTGCTGTCCTGTCTTAAGCAGTAACCAAAATGCCATTCATTTTTGTGAAATCTGAAAGTGAGGAAGAGGTAAATAAAAGAATATCTTTGGTCTTCCAGTCATCCTATACAAATTTCCTGTATGATCTAAATAATGAAAATTGCCTCTTCTGGATATTGCATAACTTAATTATTAGCAGTAATACAATTATCTCCTCTAATTTTAGTTAAGTTACATGGAACAACTTAGTGATCTTTTGCAGGTGTAAATTCCACACATTAACTTACTGCTTTGACCAACATGACATTACAAATCATATGGTTTAACCCAATGATGTGCTTCATTATGGCCACTTTTGATGTGTCTCACTATATGTATTTTATGTTTCATTTGCTTCTTCAACTTCATAATGTCATTGCCCATAAACTCAGTTTCGTCTGGAATGCACATAGTGCTTCTAGAAGTCAGTCTATTTCCTTCTGTTTTCACTTACACATTGGAGTGCTTGTTGTGTAAAGGCTTACCCCTGAGAAACAAAAAATTGTGAACTGAACTAAACTAGCACAATAAACAAAATTTAAGTAGAACAAAAAGGAACAGTCAAGTTAAATTGGCTAAATGTCTTGTGACATGCCCTAAAGCTCTCTGGAGTTTGTTTCATGCAAGCATCTGTGGAGATTGAATTCCAAAGGTAAAGGGCTGCTGCCGAGTAAAACCTATATGATGCTGTTCAGAGCTTTAAAATTGACACTGCATTTTTCCATCATATTGGAAGTAAACAGGAGATTAGGCAGCTCAACTATCCCTGTTTTTTGATGCATTATTTCTCCTATGAGACTGAAAAGGTGATTTATTTATTTAGTATGTAAGGAAAATAACCTTACAGCTCGAACTAAGATAAATCTTTGAACTAGAAACTAGTGGAATATGGGTAAGATTGTGCTTTTAGAGACCTAAAAGTTTGGATTATACCTCTGAAAAGGAGGCAATTTTGGCTCAAGCTTTCAGCTGGGTAGGGATGGCAATGCTTAGATACTATAGGTATATATGGTCAGATTCTACGGTCCTCTGAAATGCAGTTTCAGAGTCATGGATAGCAAAACTGCATTTTCTGCAACTGAACCAGTCCTATTTAGATTGAAATACTAGAGACTCAATATTGCTTCCAAGCTTGGTTTCTGTATTGTGTGAGCAGCCCTTTGTCCCACTGCTGCATTCTAATCAGACCAGTCTGTCTGCATTTTCAGAGCCATAAGCCTCCAGCAGTGAGAAATATTTCTCTGAAATTAAATGAATTCAATTCAGTCTCTAGCAGCTGTCATTTGTCAAAATCTTGACAGTTCACAACTTGACATAAATATAGAATATCAATAAAAATGTATCTAGCAAATGGACCCTATCTACTTGACCATAAAACAAATGGAGAGTAAACTATTTGAGTATGAAGGTAGATCGAAAACAGTGCCCCAAGGACCTTCTTCAAATTAAAAAACAAAAAGCTGGTCTCAGTGTAGTTTATAAGGAAACTAATTTCATGGTCATTCACTATTCAAAAATATATGTGGTTGCTTAGCCTCGGGGTACTTGGAGAAAAGGATTATATGATAAAGTGCTTGCACCTGTAAGCCCCAGGCATAAAGCTCCATATTAGTGGACTGCAGGTTACACAGTGATAAATCAGCAACTAGTATCGCAGGCTTCATCTACCTCAGGAAGGTCAACTGCAGTGTTGCTGTGATGCACTCTTCACAAAGTGACTGTTCTTTTGTGGGCTTTTTTAAAGCTGTTGTAGACTAAATCAGGTTTAAGTAATTTAAAAAAAACACCATCTGTACAAAGATTCTGTATCAGACTATTTAAGTCACAGTTTAAAATATCATTTATTCACTGCTGCAGCCTTCAAGGCTTGGAAAACTTTCAAAACCTGAATCTTGTAAAGGCTTTCACATTTTAAAGAGGATGTTTCCAGTGAAATCAGTAGAGTAGCAGGTAACAAATTTCTGTGCCAAACCTTAATGCAAGTTGGGGGGCAATGGATAAAAGTATTTTGTAACTCATAATGCTGAGAACATTGCAGTGGTAGATCCCCAGTACCTCAAGAAGATTTATTTAGATGAAAAAAAATCAGTATGTGACATGATTGAAATCATGTGACATTGTTAAAAGCGGTGAAGCTTATTTTTAGTTGTGACTGAACTACAGCTAGGCTCTGTGAATTGCTATAATTCTTGAAGCCACAGAATGATGGTTTTACTTTATTCAGAGACTAATTTCTTTTAAGGAAGTTACTATAATATTGATCACTTGTTCTATGCCTATGTTCTTTAGTCTATAGAAGACTCGATGGCACAGTTGAATGTTGTAATAACAACAGCCTCACAGACATTTGCTTTTCATATAGCAATAACTTGGACAGCCACTTGGTAAGTTACTTAAACTGCTAATTCTGTTTGGTAAATTTGAAATTATTTAAATTAAATTAGTAATATTTACCACTATTTATTCAGTATGCTCAAGTGCTTAGAAATATCTACAGTTTGTAACAAAGGTGTAGGTGTACGTTATTCTCTCAATTTACAGTTTAAAAACCACAATGTATTAGTTATTATTTTTTCCCATGATCAGTCAGGGAATCTCTGAAAGAACCAGAAAAAATGTTGTACCCCTCATTCCTTCAGAAAGAAAGACAACTTCCCCATTTTCACCACTGGATGGGAATATTGGTTAGAAAAAAAACACCTTTTGAGAACAAGGTGAAATAGCTTATTTTAGTGCTTCAGTCTTTAAAGGTGAAGCCAGCAGTGCCGCTCACGAGGTTAAACCTAAAACATACACGAGAAGGTTCTAGAGATTGCCCAGTTTCTCAAAATCAGGGCCTCTATTTGATTCCTTTTTCATCTTTTCTTGTAATATCATAAATTCATAGAGTGGTTTGAGTTGGAAGGCACCTTAAAGATCACCTAGTGCCACCACCCCTGCCATGGGCAAGGACAGATTCCGCTAGACCAGGTTGCTCAGGGCCCCAACCAGCCTGACCTTGAACACTTCCAAGGAGGGGGCATCCACTACTTCCCTGAGCAACCTGTTCCAGTGCCTTCACTTTCAAGACACAGAAGCATAGAATCATTTAGGTTGGAAAAGACCTTTAAGATCATTGAGTCCAAATGATATGTGGAAAATACAAAGTTTCTCAGAAGGATGTTGAGTTTCTCTCTTCAAAATACATGATCCATGTTGATAGTGATGTACTACTTCTTAACAGTTCTCTTTACAAGAAAAAGAGCACAAGTACCAACTGTGTAAACTTTTCTATACATACCAGTTCATTATTGTTCTTACCTCTAGTGATAAATACCTAGAGAAATGGAAATAAGTCTGTTCCTACATCTGCTATGTTTACTGTTTCTACAATGGTAAACTTCCTGCTTCAGTGTGTTTTTGTGGTATTTAACTACTAAAAATTGCTAACAGACCAGCAGTTCATTTTAAATACGTCAGTGGCTGATAACATCCTGGAGTTCCTCAAGATTTGATAAATCATTACACCACTGAGCTTTGACATTCCTAAGCTCATAACTGCTGCATAGGAACAGAGAAGAAATGAAAGCATCCAGAAGCCTCTGACATTCAAGTGTCCTTAGACTGTCTGAGTTTTCGAGCAATTATTTAAAATAGTCTTTGCAGTGCTATACAGCAGTATTTGAAAGTGTGCTCTCTCCCCCTCTTTAGAATAGAAAGAGCCTGTAGTGAGGTTAATGGAGAGTGTTGTAACACTCATGCCATCTATGATGAATGTAACTATCAGGCTAAGAAGCAAGAAAATCCTTTTTTTTTTTTTTTAATCATTTTCCTAAGGCAAATAGTACATGAAGAACTTGCCTTGCTTGTGTTTAAGAACAAAAGGAACTTTTATGAGAGACAAGAGGGGGAAAAAACAATTTCCTGTTCCTTTCTGCTGTACTGTCTTTGGCCTGTGGGGAGCAAGAAATATCTGGTCTTTCAGGCTGAAGAATGAAGGTGTTATAGGTAGGACTTGGGACACACCACTGCATGTGTTCATCAAGTCCTGTGTTCATCTTAGTTGAAAACATTTTCTCAGGTACCATGCAGATTATAGTTTGGTTTTTTTTCATTTGTTTGCTGAACATAAGGTTTTATTTGTCCAAATGAGGTTTTAGATCAATGAAAACTAAAACTTCCTAAACAGGTAAGTCACTACTATGTTGATGCAGGTTCTGTCCATTGGAAATCTCCGACTTACATTTAGATGCCGATTTAACAAACAAACAAAACCCCGAGATTTCAGCTCTTCATGGGCTGGTATTATATCAGTGAGGCACTTTCTTTGCTTTAAAAAGGAATAGATAGTACCTTTTATTCTGGTCTGTTGGAAAATACCTTTTAATAATAATTTTAAATGCCCTTTGCAGTATGCCTGCCTGCCAGCACGAAAAGTTGTTGAGGCCAGCAAAGTTTGTCGAACCAACATGGACTGCCAGAAGGACTTTGTTCCAAGTTTTTGTGTGACTCCTTCTTTAGAGAACCAAACAAGGCTAATTAGGGTAAAACATCCACCCCATATGGACATGCTGTATGTAGGACACCCCATGCATCTCCAGTACACAGGTTGGTATTATTATATATAAAACAGTTTAACAAAAAACATTTCTAATATGGTTTATTTTGCCTGGCTGCTTGAACAAGGTCTTGGAGCACTTGTCAGTTAACTTGTTTAATGCAGAATCCATTTCTTGTTACAGCCAGTGGAGAGACATGGACTACTCAGGCCTAAAATGAAATGTGCACAGTGCAATGAGTTATGAAGGTAATAGAAACCATATGTGATATGAGATGGTTGTTTTTTCAAAAAAATATGAAAGGACTATTTCTATAACAGATCTCACTAAGGTTAGTCATGGGAACCAGGCATCTGCATTTTCCTAACATATAAACTTCTCCAAATGCTATTGTAAAATCTCTAGAGGATCTAACTCTTAACACCTTGCCTGGAATATTAGCATGACTGCTTAAATCACACCTATTATCCAAGTAACTGTGACAGATTCCCATGACTACTGAGCCACAAATACAACATATATTTTCCCCGAGGATATTTTTAATTTATTTGAGTGCCCTAAGTTAAATATCATAAAACAGTTCAGTTCCTTACTTTGAAATGGACTATGGCTCTCCTGTAGACAAGCTTATATCCTTCAGCCAGGTATATAAGTAAAAAGTAATTCTGCTTTTGGAGCAAGTATTGAAAGTATGAACAAACTTACCAGCATTCCTACTTAGTAGTTTGAGTGGCATGGTGAAAATTAGATTCACATGGGCTTTGGAAAGTATGAAGTATTAAACTACTGTCCTCTTCTGTAAGGAATCTGTCTGTTCCTCCTAGGCAGCTATACCTCACAGGGGGATATTTTATTTCAGACATCTTGAAGTACCTCCTTAGCAAGGCATTGTATTTTTCTGAATAAGCACTGGAATTAGGTATGAAATCGCTTTAGGAACAGTGATGAAATCTGAAAATTAGCATTCTTGCATAAATATATTTTTAGTTATTCTGTCAGTCTTTATCTTTCTGTGCTGGACATATTTTGCTACTCCATGATAAATTATTTATTTATACTTGTTTACACTATACCCTCATTTAAGCCTAAAATATGATCTCTTCACTTGTTATTTCCACCCTCTTGGCATTTAAGAGGAAAACAGTGTTCACCTGTGTGATACCAACACAGTGTTATATATTTTATGACATCTATTCCAAATGCAGCAACAAATTTTAAGAATAGAGTTTGATAATTATTTTAAGTCCCCTTTCTTGGTCACTAACAATACAAACTGTAGGTACTCTAGAACAATTGATATTGTTCTCTTTTCCAATATGTTGGAACAATGGAAGTTTAATCAGTGTTTCTTACTGAAAGGCAGTTCTGTGAAACAGTTGAAGCTGTCAGTCTTTTAAAAGTCAGAATGTTATTGCATCTAGAAAGGTAGTTCTACTTTAAGAAGATACTGTTTGAAAATACAATTTACAGTGTTTTTACAGGAATTTATTTACCCTGGAAATTGCAGATCAAATGTGTTAATTTGAGAGGTAAAAGCTTTTCTGCACATGCAACCTATGCTCTGTGTTCCCCCTGGGAAAACACCAGAGATAAAATTACAGTATCCTAGCTTAGCTAGCAGGTAGTCTGCCATACCATCATAGAGCTCCATGCATGCCAATAAAAGAACTTCTAAATATTTAATTTTTAACTTTGCACTGCACAATACTGACTTGGGGCCAACAGGGTTGATTTTTTTCTTCCAAATGTGACTAATCAGATTGTGGTAACCATTTTTTTACAGTTAAGAAAAGAAAATAATTTCTTCCCCTACAGTGTGAATTTTGAAATAGGAATACATTTTAGTGAAATGCCTCATTCTTTAGTGTGATCTTTCTGCTTGCAAAAAACACTACCTATTAGAGTGGTGCTACATTTAACACACAATCTGATATGGGAGTTGCACTAGTGTGTGCTATGATTATGTTTTCTAGAAATGCCACTAAATTAATGTTTGAAAAACATTTGAAGATTATGCATGCATTATCTTCTACTTAGGCTTGTATTGTTGTCATGATAGTCCTGATTCACAAAGAAGCAGTAATTATTTCATATTTTAATTTGAAATTTGCATCCAGACACAATATTTTTAAAAATGTATATCCATATTAGCTACTTGTGAGAAATAGGCTATACAGCTTGCTACTGTAAAATGTTTCTGTTTCCTCAGAGTAAAATATCCTTGCAAAAATATTTTTGTTGATATGGATGCTATATGTAGCTCTTGTTTTCAGCATAAAAAAACCCCAAACTGTAAAGAATCATAATCCTAAATGAACTTATGTTGCTGGAGATTTGGCCAATACTAAACCAGAATGAATGATTAGGAATGCATGTTGTTTAGGACGGACACGTTGATGAATCCTTTTAATTAGCATTCTCTCTGTAAAAGGATCTAATGTAATCTAATATCAATTCATACTGTGGATTTAATTCCTGTGGTATTACTTAAGACTTTTAGACTTTTCTTATTGCAGGCCAGTTACGGTCTAGAGGCTCTCCTAGTGTTGGACAGATAATACATAAGGTTGAAATAGAGGGACCTGTCATTATTGCTATGAAGCTTTGCAGTGGTTTTTTTTTAGTTTGTATGGATTTTTTTATTCCTTTGTATCTTTTCTGGTATTACAAAATCTTGGCTTCCTTCTCTGGTGACTAACGTTCATGTTTGGAATTCACACTGCTTGAGGGAAGATCATATCCCTGAATGTTACTGTTATCTGCATTGCCCATCAAGAATCAAAACCTGGAAGATTTTCTTTATAAAAAGATGATGGAACTTACCTAGAAGATAATTTCCCTAAACTGGACCAGTCTTCTACTTATGTTGTGTCCAAGTCTTCTAAAAAATGGCCTTTCCTAGCTTTCAGGGGTTTTTTTGTGCAAAACCAGCCCTAATGCCTGTTGAAAATCTATCTGGTACAGTCTGGTTTCTCTGTATCGCCATGCTTGTTTCTCCTTATTGCTGAGGATGATCCTTTTCTGCTTTCAACCCTTATTTAAAGGGTTACATATATAGTTCTCCTGAAGACTGGTGCAGAAATATCTCCTGCTGTACTGCCCCTCTCCCCTGTAGCATACGTGCCCTTTCCCCCATGAAGAGATTTTGAAAAGCTCTTTGGTCAACCTAGTCTCCAAATCACTTCTAATTAAAATTGTGTCCGTTGTGCATTCTTCTCAATGTTTGCCAACACCATCTAGCATTAGCCAACAAAAGAAATGTTAATTCCAGGTCAAAGAATTGTTTAATTAGAGTGGGAAAACAATGACTGTTTTCTTTCACCCAGCCTCATTGCTGTTCACCTCTTCCCAGCAGCATCTTGTGAAGAGAAGCCTGGAGAACATAATTTCTGTAATTCTTTTGTTACTCCTCGAAGGACAGACTTGCTGGCTGCCATTAGGTTTGAACTATTAGAGCCACTAAATTCATATTACAGTGCCTAGAGCCCAGTCCAGCGACTTCCTGAAGAGTTTCTTTGGGTTTTGGAGATTGTTTCTGCAGCAAGGTTTGGAGTTTAGATCCATGTCTAGTGGCTGTCAGAGACAACAGAGTTTGTTTTAACAAAGAGCAGAGGAGAGGCACAATGTGAGGTTCAGTGGTGACTTGTTATTGACCATTAGTTGTCTGTCAAGAGGCAGTCAAGCTTTAAATGACAATATATTGAAGTATGTGCTTTTGAAACCTTTGAATACACTGGCTGCCTCGGCCATTTTGTTATTTTGGCTCATGAACAAGAGGTCTGATCAGATATTCTGATACCAGCCTTCAGTTTGATGAGTTGTTTGCTTTGGATATCACTTGACTTGGATGCCGCTGACTTTCTGAGCTGGGTTGTATCCAGGATTTTTGTCAGTTAAGGTCTTCACTCAGTATAGTCCAACAGACTTAGTTATTTTCCCTCAGTTCCCCTGAATCAAAGGTCTTTCTTAAGCTAAGGTAAGAGAGAACATGACTTTCAAGCTGTCTTGGCACAGCTGCAGCAGTTTTGGTATTGGAAAGTTCTCTGCTTGTTGCCCTAACAAACCTATTCTTTTTTGAGAACTCCTTGCTATCCAGATCTCTCCACCCCATGATGTGCTTGTTGGTTGGATTAATTATCACTTCTGACTCATCAGAAGGGCTTCTATTAACAGAAGAAAATGTTGTTATGTGACTGAGTGGATGAGTTCTCTGCCTCATGTGCCTTTGGAACTGCTTTCCCCTTGTTTTCATTCCAGTGGCCTTGAATTGTTTATTGAACCTGAAGAAATCTGATCTGTCTTAAGTAAAATACACTTAGCAGTATTTCTGGTATGTTATGTACTAGTGCTATGAGGTTTCCAGTGTTCTCTTAGCCTGTGGTTACAAAATTTTTCAAAGGGTGGGTTAAATTGTTCCTTTCCCAAGGGACCTTTGTATTGAGTGGTATTTGCCAATCTCCATAGATATGGTAGTTCTTATGGCTGTAACTTTTTCCCAGGTTAGAAGAGAAAATTCAGGCCATTGTGGCTGGCCTCATCTCTCATCCAAAGTTGTTCTTTAGGGACAGAGTGAGTATTGTTGATATTATGCAAGCTCATTCTTAAGGTTCTGCCTTAAATTACCTTAGTTACCTCTTCTTTCCAGGGATAAGACTCCACTATGCTGAGTGGAGCCTTCTAGTAGGAAAGGTGTCTTTCTTCCAACCATCACAGAACTAAGGCTTTCAGTCTTTGAGGCTGGCAGACTTGAGGCTGCTATTTAATTTGAAAGACCGTATCAAGACTTTTTATGAGACAACCCAGATGGAGCATCCTTGTACTAACAGAGTACACTCTGGGAGGTCTCAAGCCGCCTCAGTTTTCTTTGAGAAGTCTCTGATGGACATTTGACATGAAGTCAGCTGAAGCTTCATGTACACCTTCAAAGAAGTTACAGCACTAAAGAAGTGTTTCAAGGTTATGTGGTGTTTGACACTGCAATTTTCCAGTCACTATTTATAGGACAGATGCTCAGTCCCACCTCCCAGGTTTTTAAGTGGCACTAAGTTTCATCTTGGAGTCACTTATGGTATCATCTGAAGACAGAAAAAGAAGCTACTTATGTACCGGCTAACTGGTGTTAGGATGTGTATTACAGCTGTGCACCATCTCCTAGCCTTTGCTTTCTCAGAGTGACTCCAGAACTCTGCTCCTTATCTGCCCTGCTCCTATATGCCTCAGGTCAGGGGGATCTTCTGCAGGTACTGTGAGAAGAATTTTTTGTCTCTCCGAGAAAGTACATGTGTTCACCCACAGTATGAATGTATACATATGGACTGCATATGTTGAAAGAGTCTGTTAACTATAATCTCTTTTTATATGTTTTTCTTTGAAATTAATTTAAATTGCACAACATGGTCTTTATGACTACAGATGTCCAGTTGCCTCTGAAAACAGCTATCTTAGATCTACTTTTACAGAAATCATGCTAATGATATTTTGTGGCATGACTTTATTATGATAGTGACCATGTATAATAAAGATTTAACAACAGCACTCTTTAAAAAAAAAAAAAAAAGCAAATCTGTATTTAGATTGGTTATTCATCCTTAAAGAAATGTCATTTCAAATATGATTTTTCTGCAAAATTATAATCTAAAATTCATAATGTTGTAATGCTGGAATGACTCTTCATATTTTCTGTATCTTTATCTTTTCATTTCAGTAAGTCTCAGCAGTTTTGTACCGCGACAAAACTTTCTAAGCATTGATCTGCCTGTGGTGATAGAGACATTTTGCAAGTATCCTTTGAAGTATGTTTGTTCTTTTAAGGCAAGAAGGGAACTGTTTCGAATTTGGTGACCTAGCAAAATTTCAGTTGGATATCATTTTAGACAGGATGCTCTAAAATATTTTTGTAGAGTTTTGCCATTTTATGCCATCTCTGCATTGATTATTCTCGATATGCCAACCTCAAAATGAAACCTCTCACTTTTGCATGTTTTAACAAAATATTTTTGGTCAGTGGGGTTTTTTTTTTTAACTCTTTCTTGAGGGTGAATTTTAAGAGCTCTGGTGAGAAAGTCGAAGTAAGGCTGAATTTATGGCAGGACAAATCAGAAGTTATTGCTAGCTTTGGGATGTCAGAATGCTCTCCTTTTTGAGTCATCATACAGAACCAAGTAACAGGGTATGGATGATTTTATTGTGTTTGGGGGTTTTTTTTCTTCAACAGGAAAAAAGCAGGATGATAATTCAGTTAAAACATGGCTAATCTAAGAACCCTTAGCCTTAGAAAAGGAAATGTTTATGCATGGCTACAGAGCAATTAAACAATGTAGTTCAGTGTAGTCCATAAAACTAAAGATGCTGTAAGCTCCCTTTTTCTGGGAACGTTCTAAGGTTCATGCTGAGCCAGCTGCCTTCTGAGTCATATCTCTTCTTGTCCAGCCATTATAGGATGGAGGTAGGTATTACAGTTAGCAAGCCTTTACCAACAATAAAAATTATCTACCCTTGCCTCATTCTCACATGCACATGCACGTACAGAAATCCACCCAACTTTTCTGGCTAACAGGTAAGTAGGAGAGAGAGGCCAGATTTCCAATTACAGTCTAGCCATTTACTTACTCCAGTGAGGGAGTGTATAGGAAAATATTCCTAATTGTTATTTCATACTTAGGTCATAGGTCTAAAATACCGTCTTACTTCAGGCATGGTGTCAGAGCTATAAGCTTCCTCCAAAACCACACAAAGCAAGGGAGGAAGATGGGCAGTATTAAGGGTGTTTTTACTGTCTCATACTTTCATCCAAGTTGTGAAGAGTGCAGGTTGTTTAAGTATCTAAACCTAGTGCAAATTATTCCATAATAATGGAATTTCCAGGCAATTCTCTGAACTAGTATGTTATGGTGTAAAATTCATTGTACTCATACAATTTCTATGAAACAGAATGGCAGCTAAAAATAAGAACCCTCATATGTTTCTCTCTGCATCCTAGAAATAAAAAATGTTTTGTATTCTTTTATTTTATTTTTTTTCACATGATGTTGGTTATTATTAGTGAACCTTAACTAATGTCAACCAGGTACCTAATTTCACTGTCAGGAGCACTGGCAGTTATAAATGCTGTACCCTGCTTTGCTTTGGATGGTCAGTGGATACTAAATTCATTCCTGGAAGCCACTCTGAGCTCCCTGATTGTAGAAAAACAAAACCGGGAGCTTGTTGGCTTTTTAATTTTGCTTGCTGGTAGTGCACTTTTGGCTGCCAATGTTGCACTGGGACTTTGGATGGTGACAGCACGATAGAACATTAGATACACTTCCATCAGTTCCCAAAGTACACAGAAATAATTAATCCATTGCCTTTTAAAACCTGTTCAGTACTGAGATTGAAATCCCCTTAAAACGACACCAAAAGAACAATAACTGATGGCTGCTGTTTTAATTTAAAACTGTACTATGTTGTGCCTATAGTCATGGTAAATATAATAAAAGAAGTAGGAACCTTTTTATATAATCTTTAAACACTGTACCAGTTTTGGAGAAATTGCATTGTAAACTTTCAGAGAAAAAGTCTTAAGATGTCATTAATTTAGATCTCAAAATAAGGGACTTATTTGGTCTCAAGCATTTGTAAAGTGGGAGGAAAAAAAACATTTAGGTTTTATTCTATAATTTGAATAAGTTAGAAAATCTGTGTGCACTCTGATAATTTCTCAGTCAGCATAGTCTTGAGTGTCTTGTTTTGTTTTGTTTTGTTTTTTATTCTGGTACTCTACCAAACTGGACTGTAAGAAGCCCTAAAGTCAGATCTCAAAATGGTGAAAAGCTAAGTAAATGCTTACCATGTGTTAATGAGGAGAAAGTCCATATGCGTTAGTATCTTTCCTTTTTAGCTGGCCAAAATGACTGGAAGCATGTTGTCCTCAGGATGGAGATGAGAAGTGCTAACGTCCGTTAAGAACGAGGCATGTGGGAGGATAACAAAGCCCACATGTCTATGTTTCTTACATGTTCAGTTATATATTATCATAAGCAGCTAAAGACTTTTTAAAGGCAATATTTGTCAGCAATAGCTATAAGTCAAATTTAGTTTCTGAGTGCTGAAGTATGCTGTGCACAATTATTTGTGATAAGTAATGTTTGTGTTGTTTTACTCAGAAAATAATTCTGTATTATACCTGTTTACAGTTAAAGTGAAACCTGTTGTTTTTGTGGTGTCCATCTTCTGATGCTATGCATGTAATATGTACAGTAATTCACTGATGGCTTTCTGTCTTTCAAAGGGTTGTTCTCCTTTGCTAGGATTCATTCTATTCAAAGATAGTTAACAAAGATATTTAGCTGAAGCTGGTTTTGGATCAGAATTGTTTAGAGGAAGAATATGATTGTGAATTGAACTATTTAAACATTTGGCTTTGCTTTCTGAAATGAATACAGACTATATCCTCATTCTTAAATGAATAGTGGAAGTACAGTCAGTGTTTTGCTGGCTTAAATATGTCTGGCATACGTTGAAGGTCTGTAAGTCTGTAATATTTTTTACCCAACAGGATTATATATTGACTGTCATGTCCTCCTGTGATATGTTGCCTAGTTTATATGGATTGGGTGCAGTCAGAGCCTTGCCTCAATATGGGCTGGTATTTAAAAGGAAAAAAAAAATCTCCAGTTTGGAAATAGGAATATTTCTGAAATTAAATATTTGAATTAGGAAAATGCTGAAAAATACCCTGCAACTTCTGAATCATACAGTCCTCCCCATAGGAGCTGCTGCAGCTGAGTTCCTTTACAGAAACAGCCTTTCCATCAGGAGCTGAAGTGGAAGCTAAGCCCATGGATAAGTGGCCTGCAGGGAGTACTGAAGCATTCATGACCAGCTAACCTAGAGTCTCTTGGCACTAGAGGTAAAAGCCTGGAGAATTTTAAAAGTGGGGTTGAGCCCAATTCCTGGTGCTGCTGCATGGTTTTGTAACAACAATGTTTGCATTTGCCCACTGATGAGTTACTGTATTTTTGCACAGTGGCCTTTGCATTTAAACTTAAGGTACATTATTTTCTTAAGATGATGCAAGCAGTAATGAGAGACCATGTTTGTTTATTTGTTGTGTTAGTTTACTTACCTCTCCAGTGCAGTCACAGGCTGAGTAGGCCTCTAGAAGTTCACCTTTGTGGGTTGGCAAGCCCATGACTGTCACTTTCAATCATTTCAACCCATGCATGTCAACACAGATCCTGGTAAGAGACTGTAAATCTTCCAGTCAATCCATCATGAGTCGGTCCCTTTGGGGACTGTTAGAAGTCACACAAAATGCAAGAAAGGAAAAAGACTATCAGAAACTGCCAGCAAGCTTCTCTTTCTTCCAGAGATATCCTGAAAGTCTAACTCATCATCACTGCTGGAAACATACAGAGGTTTCAGGATAGCAGTTCTGGTGGGCCACTCACTCTGCCATCTCTCCATGGACTGGATGGATAGGAGCAACCTGGTTCTTGCACAAAGCCTGGATTTGAGGCTATGCTTCAGATGCCAGCTCACTTACGTGGCTGTTTACTAATCTGAACTCTTCCCTTCAGTGGCTTTGTGCCACTTCCCTCTGTCTCTGTGTCTTGTCCAGTCTACAGTGCACAAAATGAATTTGCACTTAGGAGTTTTCATGCAGTTGAGTAAGAAGGAGTATTTAGTTTTTAAAAATGTCTGCTATTTATGTATCAGAGTTGCAGTGCTGTCTTATTATCTAAAGCAGCAACAAATGTATCTATGGTAATTTCAAAAATATTCTGTGAAAAACATTTCTAGTTTGATACTTTATATATTCATGTTGACTATAACTGCTTGGGACAATCTTTTAGCATAGTACCTCTTCTGGAGATGTAGGCAAGAGATTAAAAAAAAAAACCAGCAGTTTCTGAATCAACATACACAAGTTACATCTGCTATAATGAGGCTGGCAGGCTGTTCCTGGTTATTTAATGTGCTACCAAAACATGATGTTTTATCAAAGGAAACTAAATCTGGTTTATTTTATTTTACACAATCACTGAAAGCCACAGTTAACCTAAGTAGGACTTCAGTCTGTGGCATTATCAAAAAGAAGGTGAAAACATCAGTCATGGTTTTAGCAAAACAGACGCACTACTACAGTGTAAAGACCATGGTTATTTTATATGGGAGAGGTAGTACTACAAGTGCTTATAAACAGTGAATGGGTCCATTTCTTCATGTGCTGGAATTCTACTGAATAAGGGTTGAGTTATGTATGTACAAATGCTTTGAATCAAGACTTTAAGCAAACTGAGTATGAATGCTGACCCAGCACATCTTAGATTACCTGTGGACAAAGGTAATGGTCTACTCTGAATAAAAAGTTGTTCAGTGGGTCCATTTCATTCTCCTATAGTCCTAACATACTGATTACATTCTGATAAGCAAGTGCCATACATACAGTTATCGGGAGGGATTTTGCTGGGATTTTGGTTTTTGTTTTGCAAGAGAGAACACAGAAAGGACACAGAATTTTTTCTGCAGTGGTGGATTTTTACTCTGGAGTATTTGCAAATAATTTTTTTTTCTATTTCTGTTTTTGTAAAAATTGAAAGGAAGCCTTTCCTTAAAATAAAATCTTTCCATTTCTTATTCTAATTAGCTGCTCAGAATGTAGCAATTCTTTAATACAGAATCCACCAACATAATGTTAGGGCATATTGACTGGAGTATGAAACAGAACACTCTTAAAGGTTGGATGGATATTACTATTTATGCGTATACTATGTGTTTTAAATCTGTATCAGATGGAAAAAGTAATGTCTAACATTGGGAAATGTTATACATAGCTTTTACTTGAAAATTGCTAGAAGAATTCCATAGTTATAATCACTTATTGTTCTGATTTGTTTTTTATGGGAGTTTCATTTTTATAAGAATTTTCTTGAGAATGTCAGCAAAGACTTCCATACAATGTTCTGATAATGCATGATATGACATGAAAATGGCTAACTTCTTAGCATGTGGGCAGTTACATGCTCTTTGGTAACTTAGGAAATTAAAACCAGCTTGCCTCCATACAAGTTAAATGAAAGAAACTTCACTGGAAAAAGTAGAGACAAACTTGCAGGTTGATCAGATTTATGAACCATAGTGGAAAAAAACTGTTAACTCATCCTTTTTATTTAGAATGAAACAACCAACTGTAGTGACAGTTATTTTCTTCAGTGGTGATGATTCTGCATTTGTGTGTGTGTGTTTGTATACATGCATATAATAGATACTTACACAGCCACAGTCTGTATTGCTGCTTCTTTAGGGATAACTTACAGCAGTCCTCCATATGCTGCAGTGTAGGCTGCTTCTGGTGTTTTTTGTGTTTTTTTTTTTCTTTTTCCTTCTTTGAATTCCGTAGCTTTCTCTGCATTTTAAAATTGCAACTGTTTTTCTCCCATAACTGATCTAACTCCTTTATTAATAGAAGACAAGTGATGGACATAATGTAACCACAGCTGCATGAGTTTTGTTCAGCTGATGTTTAAAACATTATCTTGCTTTCTGTGAACCCTTAGCTACAAGCATGGTAAACACAGATTTTTTTTTTTCAGGGCAACTAAAAGAGGTCAACCTTAGAATCCATCACTTTCTAAATGCTGCTGTTTGTGCTGTTCTGAATGATAACTGGGATGATTGAAACTGTGTAGAGTATGCTGAAGAAATAGTGCTTTCAGGACAGAACTCCCCATGACGCTTAGGGTGTTTCAGCACTCCCTTCAGTTTTCCATTGAAATATGGAAATATTTTTGTTGTGTTCAAAACATCAACAATGCAAGTTTTCCCAACAGTTTCCTGTACATTTTACACAACAGCAAAGGGTGACCTGTAGCAAGTATTTTTAAAATAAATTCTGTATGTGTTCTTTCAGAGAGATCTGGGTATTATTTATGACAGATGAAGACGGGTTAAAAAGTTTTACATAGCCTAGTCTGTATTTAATTGTTTTTAAAAGATAGGAGTTAAACTCTAGAAGTAAATAGTTATTTGTAAAATATCTATTGTATACACCTGCACTGAGACCACTTGCCACAACCAGTCTTGCCTCAGCTTTGTTCTTGTGACCTTGTTAGTAAGGAAGCTGAATCTAACTCAGGTAAGATCCAATATTAGCAGCTATTTTATAACCTCTTTATCCTAAATGTCATGTAACACTATGTATAGATTAGTCAGTTAATGTGGCTGAGTTACCTGGGGTACATATCCTCTATTAATGCAGCATTTGGGAAGTATTGTACTAGGAACTGCCAGAAAGCAGCAGCTCTGTGACTCTGTGCTGCTCCTTGAGCAACTCCACTACGATCATGTGAAAAGCAGATGGCAGTGACTAAGGGCAGTGAAGAACCTCAGTTTATGGCAGCTTTATGAAACCTTCACACTGCTGACCCAGTGTGAAAGAACAGGAACAAAGAGCAGGATATGACACTGCAATTCCATTCATTCCATTTACATTGACATGAAACATGAAAAGAACTTGTAATTAACATTTCAGAGCATATAGATATGTTTTCTAGCCCTTCACTGAATCATTCAGTGGCTGGTGATCAAACTTTTAAAAAAGAAAACAAAACAACTTTGTCATTCTTTTGATACGTATGTGCTGAATAAGTGGTATGGGTGGTTGTAGCTTATTTAGTAAAATGGGCTTGGATATTTCTCACCTCTGGATGTTCATCTTGGGTTGGTTTTTGCAGCATCATAGTGTAATTGACCTTCACTTGATACTGATTTGAAAGTTTGGAGGCTATCTTCAGGCCATCATTGGAGAAAGCTCGTTTCTTCCTTCCCAAGTAGTTTGTTAATATTTTGAATTCCTCTTTTCCTTACATAACTTTACTTTTAGATTTCATATGCTCAGATGATCTTATCTGAAACCTGTCAATGGAGTATGTATTGTTCTGAAATCCACTGTGGGTTTTTTTTCCTCTACATAGCCTTATTTTTCACACTGCCTCACAGCTGTGGAATGTTAGATTTCTAGACCCTTTGTTCCCACTATGCATTGTTCATGATCATGTTTTGTTGGTTTTGGGGTTTTTTTTTTATAAAAAAAGGGAAAAAAAGAAAGCTTCATTTTGAAAATGTCAGCTAACAAATATATGGAACACTTTGAATAATGTATTGTGGTTTTGTTTTGCTATTTTTTCTCTATTGATGATAAACCAAACAATAAGTATTGTTTTCTATGTATGATAAATGTATCCTGCAAATAAATTCATTGTTTGATTATTAACGGGCTTAAATCTGTTTTTAAAAATAAGGTAAGAGTGACATAATTTTTTTTCAGCAATTACCATAGTCACTCATATATTCTCATACTCTTCATATGTAATTTGTATTCTGTCTCTGGGTACTGACAAGGTACCACAAGGTACTACTATCCTTTTCAGTGTCTGGCAACCTCCTAAAATTAGTAATAACTATAACTTCACTTTCCCTTATTTACCAGCTTATTGCAGTAATTGTTTGAGTTATAATAGAAGTACATCCAGACAGACAACTATACATTGGTCAGAAGTAAGCTAGCTTCATTTTAATATAACCAAGGTTATTTTGCCTTATAGAAGCAAATGCCTTTCTCTTGGCTTAGTTCTCTGTAAGTCTTCTCTTAGAGAGTTATGGACTACTTTTAACTTGGTTTGTAGTGAAATATTTGACACAGTCAAGGTAAGTGAAATCACCTCTCTGGGTGTTCAGGCCAGTCCTATGTGAAGAATTTAAAAAGTCAGATCTTCGAAAGATATTAAGGTGATGTTATGTATTGCAACCTTTGATTTGTATATACAGCCCAATCCAGAGCTGGGCATGTACCCTGGCTAGTTCTGAACAAATATGGTATCTGGGGCTGCATGGTGTAACCAGGTTATTTAGCTTTATGTGACAATGAAGCTTTATTGCCCTGTTTCTTGAGCAAGCTCATCTAGAGTTAGACAGGTTATTTGTACTGAGAACTAAATTGTCCTTTGTATCTTACTGCATAAGCTGTTACTTTATACAAGCAGAGCTGCTTCACCAAGCATGGCTTTGTTCCCAGATAAAAGATGACCATGAGAAATAGGCACAAAGCACAGATCAGACACATTGGGAGGATTTCCCAGATAGGTCCCTATGCAATTTTCTGAATACTTGCATGAGGAGATGGCTTATATTTTTTTTTTTTTCTTACTTATGTTAAAGGTAGAGACAATAGTTTAGGAGTTTGTTTTGTTTTGTTTTCTGAAGAATTTAAGCCTCTAGGAGAGCCCCGAGGAATTTCAGTTGATTTTGAAAATATTATCCATTGTTCTGATTATGTGTGTTCTGTAGTCTACAATAAAAGCAGTGATGTCTTAATGTCATCTTGAGGAATGTTGCCTTAATAACAATTTTGGGATAAGATTTTAAAAGAAATACTGTATCTATGAATCTTACTGCTGGTAACTTTATAAAGGAGTCTTAATATACTTATTTGTCTGATCATACTAGTTTGAATCACTAAGCAGAAACATTCCTAAACATCTTTAGTAGATAAGTAATTGAGTTCAATGCATACATAAATCCTTTTAAAGATTTTTATGAGCTTTTCATGTGAACTACCTAATGAATTGCAATTGTTTGATTCTAATTTTATGATGGTAAGCTGGAAGCATCCACAACATTCATGAGGTCTAGGCAGTTATCACACAGACTTCTCCTAACTTTTTTCCCTTTTTAACCCTTTGGGTTTTTTTAATCTCAGAAAGATGTGGTTGTGGTGTTTATTTTGATGTTTTTAAGGCTCCAGTGTTGTTGAAATAGAACTGAATGATCTTACCAGTTATGTATCTTATTCTCTACATTTCTTATTAATTCTACCGCTTTCTAGTTCTTTGCAAATATAGTAGTGGCTGAATACTATGTAACTGCTGCTTCTGACAGTCTTGAAAACACATGGGTATACATCCTTTTTCATTTCCCCCAAAAGGAACTTTTCAAACAAAAAAGAAATACTTTTTTCTCTCTCTCTTTTATTAGTTAAATGTCATCCTTTCAACTTGCTATTTTATTATGAAAGTCTTTGTATCTTTTTCCCTTTCACAGCTTTTTGAGGGTCTCTATTATACTTCTGAAGGTGTAAATTCCTCTTAAAACTACTGAATTTAATTCAGTTACCCACAGAGGCATCTGGTGTGGTCTGAGATATCCTAAGGTGTTCTTAGGTTAATAAGCTGACTTGGAATAAAGTTTTGAAACTCATCCCCTACTTATCTCCTTTTGTCTCCTGTTGGTTTAGGTCTTAGGGTTTCTAAGACCTATGCATGGGGCTGACAGATGTGAGTGAGGCGCTATAGGAGATCAAAGGCATTCTGGACCAGCAGCTGGATGCGGATAGGAGAGGTACCTGAGGGTGTTTTGTATCACACCAGATATGTGGGCAACAAATCAAGCCAGACTGACTCCTTTTCTTTCCTTGCATTTCTTTTCTTTTTGACTTGTGAATTAAAGTGGAATATGAGGCTTTTTAAATGAGTTTTATTTGACATAAAAATACATCTAGGCTTTTCTGTTGTTGCATAATAGTGCTATATAGGCTGTTTTATAAAAGTTAGGCTAGCAGAATACATGCATTCTTCTCCTGCTCTGGACCATAGTCTGGAAGCAGCAGAAATAAGTATTGCTACCTTATTTATAGCAAGAAAAAGGAATGCTTATTTTATAAGCAAAATACCATCTGTCTCCAGATATGGAGTGATGGTAGCAGTAGTGTCCAGATCTACAGGAAGCCATGAAGAGGCACCAGGTGGAGACAAGGCTGTGTGAGGGGATTATAATAATCTTGGCCAACTGCCACAATTGTGTATTTGACTCTTTTTCCTTGCAGGAGAAAAGAAGTGGTGAGAGTTACAGTTAAGAATGGGATAAAATCGGGGAAGGGATGCAATAGAGAGAGGTGTTTTGTTCATTTGCAGAATCTACATATCAGAAGGAAAACATGTATGCTTTACACATGGAGATAAAAATGCTGGTTTATAGTTCCACAATAAGCATTTTTACTAGGTTAGTTTTTTGGGGGTTTTTTTCTTGAAACATTTATAGAGCTAACCTGCAAATAAAGCTAACAGATTTCCATCATTGGTAGAAATACCCCATGTAGTAAGATTGAGAGGCAACAAAAGCCTGGCCTAGGTAGCAGGTCAGGACATTTAGACCACAGAGTTGTGTCCCTGTCCGTTTAAGTACTGGGCCTGATCTTACTTTCAGTTAGTCTGGATGCAAAGTCTGAACTTTGCTCCTGTTTCCACATTCCCTCTTCAGCACAAGTTGACCTCACAGATGCAATAATTAAGAAAAATTAATCAATCCATTTTTATAATATTTTGCCCCTTGGCTTTGTTTTCATTCCTGCAGCTATTTGAATAACTAGAGAAATTAAGCCAAACCACCTGTATCTCTGTCATCACTGCAAAATCAACAAAGCCAGATTATGAATGTGCATTACAAACCACAAATTCCTGGGTACTTACCACTGGTTATACCAACAAACTTTTTTTTTTTTTTTTTCCCCACTGTGACTGTTTACGACTCTAATAGATGATTAAGTTTATTCCCTGGCAGCACTTGCAATGCTACTTGTGCTGCAGCACTGAAGGAAAATATGGGCAAAACTTGTACAGTATACTTTTAACATATAGCCAAAATTCACTGTTTCATTTACTGGACAAGTGCAGATAAATTAGTATTTTGTCACATATGAAGACCCTGCTTATTTTTCCAGCATTTATCTTCAAAGTTACTCCTAAGGAGAGCACTTCGGTAGGTAACCTAGCTGGCCTCTGCATACCACTTTAACTGCAATTAAATGTAACTGAACTAGAAGTTATTACTGAAAGAGTGGTGCAAACTTTAGCATAATATCAAGCAATATTTTTGCATAAAAATGCAGAAACCTATTATTCACTTCAGCCTTTACCTAACTGGGAACTGTACAATTTTTTTTTTTTAACCTTTATTTTTTACCTTGACATGAAAATACCAAAAGCAGTTCTTAAAAAAACAACAACAACAACAAAAAAAATCTAGGCTTTCATTTACAGGGTTACTTAGAGGAGTTAACTTTTAGCATATGCAAATGATGATGTATCATTTATCAATGTGATATTAAATATTCTCACATATGTGATTCTTCAGTTCATTTTTCATGCTTTGTACTAAGTCAAACGCAATGCAGATTATTTGCATGAGCTTTTATAGCTGTACAGTGTTGCTGAAGACATTAAGGGTGCAGCCAAACAAGGACTTCAAATTTGGTGAACTTAGTTCATCATACCAACAAGGAAAAAAAATGGAGGTAATGAATGTAGCTGATTAAGGAGTCATGAAACCAAAGTTGTCATACTCTGATGAAAAATATCAAAAAGAATCCAGAAAATGAATGGTTGCGTGGGCTTAAAAGATATTATTTTTTATTATTAACTACAAATAAGTAAGAAAATAACTTTAAAAAATGGCCTTTAAATGAAGGCACTCTTCTAGATCAAAAGGGTGCTTTGAAATGCAAAAAAACCCTCTTTTCTTCTGCCATGGATTTGTGTATACACACAGATGCTAACTTGAGATGCACTTGGTTAACTTCCGTTCACCTGAACTATCATCAGTTTAGATAAAAATAATGATTGTTAATGGCCTTAAAAAGCTATGAAACATATAGGCTGTAGCTGCAGTGAAGGAAGGTGAAATGGCATTGTCAGATCTATAAATCAGAGTTTGCAGTGAAAAAAGTGGTTCAGCAGCTTCATATGAGCTTAGGATGTGAGACCACCCAGCAGGATAGATAGCCCACTGTGCTACACGATCCCTGAGTCATCTGCAGCATTCTGTTTGGGCCAGACTCAGAAAGGGACCTACAATCCTAGAGAGGGACTTAGGCCAGTGGAGCTCACTAAGCTCTATAATTAGGACCTTGCTTCCCTAGAGGTCAACAGGCCTCCAGAACTAGGTCAGATTTTTACTCAAAACAGCCCTAAAGTCTTCTGCACATGCCCAGCCCTGGGGTCTGGCAATGACACATGCCATTCCTCTTGCCCAAGGGGCTCAGTCCAGCACTTGGTTTCAGCATGGAAGTTTTAAATCCAGCATCCTACAAAATGCAGCAGGGGTCAGTTCTGTCTTTGAAAATTCCATGTGCATGGGTGGGAGCAGGATACAGTCCATGGGAAACTGTCTGGATACAATCCAATACCTCTTTAGTGAACAGAGTCCAGACTTTTATTATAATACTATAGATGAATTCAAAGTCTTGGCAAGGATCTACCTACAACTCCAGGACAGAGCCACGATGTGGCTCTAGAAATTGTGTCTTTTGGTTACTGGGAGATTTTAATCTTTGTGGTGTTTGTTTTGGAGCTGAAGGAGTCTGGTATCCATGGCCATTAATACCATGCAGGGATCTGTGTGGGGACGCTTCCTCTACAGATGTGTACAAACCATGTAAGAATGAGGCGTTTTCTTATTGGAGAGGAATGTCAAAGAGATGCTGTCAATTTTAAGCTCTGGGGAAAAAATATACTATTATTTTAAAGAATAAAAGTGCTTTAATATTTGAATAGCTGTTATGCATTTCTACAGAATTTGCTGAAATACCTTTTCTATGTTTAAAAAACCATAAATGTAACTTTCTTCACAGCCTAGGAAGTATACAGCTTTGGCCATGGAACCTTATGAACAAAGGAGCTTTGAAATGGGCTTCTCCCTTTTCAACTGCTTCAAATATTTGACCTTGATGTATCATGAGAAGAAACTGGGGTAAGCTTGTTGCTGATAAAACAGTGCTGTTCTCCAGCCGTACAGGAAGTCATCTGTCTTAAGAACAGCTTAAATTATTAGTCAGTCAGTCATCTGAAATTAGAAATTTCTGATGGTGCATCCCCAGCTTTGAAATGCTGTCCTATGAAATCCAACAATGCAGTGAGAATTAGACCTGATAACAGGAAATTGTAGGTCTAAATTAAATAGAGTCCATGAAGTAAGCCCTGAATATGACATTCACATCAAAACAGAGGCAAATTAGGCATAAGTAATAAGGCTGTTACCAGTATGAAAATATAAAGGACTCCTTTCTTCCATCATTCACCACAGATGTGATCTGGCTACACTGACATCAGTGGGAAATATCCTGCCCCTATATGGAACAGAATATCAAGTATTAAATTAACAGCAGAAGGTCACAAAGTATAAAGAACAGTGACAGACCCAGACCTCCCAAGGTAGGAAAACAGTTTCCTTGACCCAGTTTCTTCAATCTATAGAGCGAAGCAAGGGATTTCCCTTCTTATAGTTAACACATTTTGCAAAGCTCTGTACTTGTGTAATGTAAGACATAGGCCTATTTTTCTAGGCACATCTTGTAAAGGTTATTTTGTCTTGAAGCATGAGTATGTGGCAATCAAGTGGAATTTTAAGGTTTTCTCTGCTTTGGACTGTAACAAGCTTTCAGGGCTGCTGGTTGATGGAATAGAGTGCTGCCTCATAACAGGGAGGAATTCAGGGATTCAACCCCACCTAGCTTGAGTCACTTGCTTTAGGCATTTGGATAGTCATCTTTTCCTCTCTTTACAGTCAATAAAGAAAGAGATACCACCACAGATTGCCATCTGAGGAGCGATCATGCTGTGGGGATGCTTCTCGCCCAACATACTATACACACAGCCTAGGTACAGCCCGATCCACAGCCATGTTAGAGAAGGAATACATTAATAAATATGAGCACCTAGACAGGCAGTATATAGTGTAACAGGATAAAACATTACCCCACAAAATCATATAAGTAACTTGAAGCCAAGGAGTATTACACTGCCTTATTTCTTCTTTCTTTGGTCCATAGCATGTTAATGAATAAAAAGCTTTGCATGAATAAACACTGTTTTGTGGCTGATGACCTTACTCAAAACGTCTTTATTTACGTACATGACATTCCTCTAAAGAATGTTTTAGAACAGGTTCTAAAAATTTTAAGTATGGGTCTGAATCATTCCTGATTTTAAAATACTTTAGTAACAGAATATCACTTCATGTATACGCATGTGTTACCAAGATTACTGAAACATGATGATGAATGGCTTGTACTTGCTAGGTATCTACTGCTTACTGCTACTGTTGCTAACTACACATTAACATTTGTGTTTGTATCTCTAAATGTTTGTGATTTATGTCTGGCAGAAAGAAAAAAGAGAAAGGTTGGAAAAGCTGAAGCCAGTTGCCAGTAAAGGGCACTGACCATACTGTTACATTATCAATTTCTTCTTACTTTTGAAGTAAAAATTACAATAAAATGAATCACAAAAGTAGAAAATAACACTTAAAAATATTGATGATAAAGACAGTGGTTTAGAAATCAACACAGCTAGGATAGGCTTAGAAATAAGCCAAATATATGCTTAAAGACAGGGATTCTCTGTCATGGCCATTATATGGCCCCTTTCTACATACCACACTGCACATTTTTGCTGTAGTTGTAAATAATTACATTTTTACCTACAGAATTGTTCACTACCCTTTTCTCCGTCTCTCTGTCAAGATCAAGACTGAAGATTGGAAAGCCAGTTAGAAATACACCTTCCCTGTCAGAGCTGATTACCCCATTCATTACCAGTTTGACACTGAATTCACAACCTCTATTTCTTCTATCTCTTGCCTTTCCCAGCGCCTCTCCCCTCTCCCCATCTTGATATCACCTTCTCACTTACAAATCCGGAACCACTTTGCAGGGTTATTAGTATCCATCTGCCTTTCTTTTGTCAGTACGAACATGGGTTTTAAATTAAAAAGTGAGAATTTCTCCACAAGCCATTCCTATGCAGTCAGGAAGAAGGAAAGGAGGAGGAAGATGTTTTACTCTTGATTTAGCTGAGGACTTAACTAGAAAATGTATCTGTCAACCTTTCCATTCTTGACATCTCTTTAAAAAAATGACTGTGGTGATATGATTGAGACTGTCTATAGAATATGACTCCCTACCTAATGATGTTCAGTTTACCAACTGTGATATCTATCCAAAAGGCTGCACTTCTGGCTGGAATTATTAGTAGTTTATATGTACCAGGTTATATACTTTCATGCTTAATGCTTTATCTCCCTTGAGGTCATAGAGATGTTAGGGTAAAACCTGGATTCATGTTGAAGGGATATTTGCTTTAGGAAGAAAGAGGATTTTACAGTGAGTAAGCATTACATGCATCATATAAAGATGTGGCCAAGATTCTGTAAAGTGACTACTACATCTGGGCATGTTTTTAAGACTCCCATTCTAAAGGATTTACTTCTGCAGTTCAACAAAGCAGAAGATAAGTATTTTAAAAAGAGCCAACATGTACACCAGAAACATTGCTTATTACACATTAATCTTTGTGGTTTTATCTGTGAATGTTTGTGATTTACTTCCCACTGAAAGAAAAAGGTTGGAAAAATTGAAGGCAGTTGTCAGTAAAGGCACTGACCATACTGTTACATACAGCCATGCTAGTTTCCTGGACAACTGAAATTATATCAGCCTGTTTTAGCAACCTTAAAACAGTTACTACTGGTTGATTGCACTTCACAGTAAAGTCTGCAATACAACTGTCATCAAAATTGGCAGCACCTTAATTGTGATACCAAGTACCTACAACAGATGCTGAGCAAATCTCCACATCCATCTACCCTGGCTTGGTTTGGCTTCCAGGAGAACAACGGAGATAGTCCAAATCACATAATATTTCCACCATTAACAAACTCGACTAAGTTTTATAAGGTCTGAATTAAGCTCTCAGCTCAGCCACTGTAAAATAGGAGCAATAATAATTTGATGTTTTGCTGATCCCTTTTATTTTCAGTATTTGGATCATAAATTCTCTCAGTGCAGTGGTGTGAGGATGTAACTCAGGTTGGGGGGTGGGGGCGGCTGCAGTTATTGATACAAAGATTATTTGAGAGTACAGTGCACTGAAAAGACAGGTTTACAGAAAAGAGACAGTAGCTCTTAAACATGATCTCTGTCACACAAGTCCAAACCCAAACAGCAGCATGTATGCATTCTGAAAACTGATTCAGTCAAGAAGTCAGCAACAAGTGCAGGCAGAGCAAGAAAAAGAGGTTGTAAACAGCAGAGAAATCAGCAAACTGATGGAATGAACATCGTACAAAGGACTCACAGCAGAAGGGGATGTAAAAGATTAGTATCAAATGGAATAAAGTGTGGTTTAGAAAAAGAAGAGGAAAGGAAGAAAGATGTGAGAACAAACAGTGCTTCATTCAGAACAGGTTGAGCAAGCGATTATGCAGTTTGGGAAGACAAAGAAAGATCCACTGATTTCTAAATAACAGATAAAGACACTATGATAAATGGCAGATAATAAGGTGACTTGTGTATCAAAAAGCTATAGACAGAAGCAGGGCTGAAATAGAATGCAGCAAATAAAAAACCAAAAACAAGCTGATAGAGAGGAAATAATTGGAAAAGCAATAATGAAGGAGGCCTCCAGTCAAGGAAGACATTAAGTGATGATCACACAAAAGAAAGAAGAGAGAATGGAACTAAGACATCCTGATCAGAGGTGTAATGGGAAAGATGACTGGGGCTTGAAACTGCAGAAGGGACGTTAGGATTAAGGAAAGGTCATATAGATAGAAACATAGAACTGCCTGGGTTGGAAGAGACCTCTATAGGTCAACTAGTCCAACCCTCCCACTGAGAACAGGGACATCCTCAACTAGAACAGGTTGCTTAGAGCTTCATCAAGCCCCATCTTGAATGCCTCCAGGGACAGGACCTCAACCACCTCCCTGGGCAACCTGTTCTAGTGCTCCACCACTCTCGTGGTAAAGAACTTCTTCCTTATTTCTAATCTAAATCCACTCCTTTCTAATTTAAAACCA
>JANHGN010006175.1:13110-43879 GCA_024605025.1 Megaceryle maxima
CTTTTTTTTTTTCTTTTCTTTTTTTTTTTTTTTTTTTTTTTTTTTTTCCCAGAGAGGAGTCTTGTATTTGCCAAATTTAACTTTTCTTTAACTCCTTATAAGTCTTTCACAGCATCCCAGACAAACAATAGGCAAAAATGCAAACCTAAGTAGAGCAAATGAAACTTTTCTGCATTCTTTCACAAGCAAAAATTCTCTTAGATGAAACCATCTGGATTCATATGCTTCTACCTGATATATAAATGTCCTGAAACCAAATAAGAAAAAAGGAAAAATGAGTTGACTTGTTTTCTGTTGGATTGCGGTTTTTATGCATATCAAAGTCAAATGAATAGCAAATTGAGAAGAATTCACTTACGGTTAGAAATGCAGTGATACTCATAACTACATAATTGTGTAAATCTGTCCTTATTTATGTGAACTTCTTGTAAGATTCACTTCAGGGTATAACCTGTGAAGTGTTAATGATCTTACACTTGTAGTCCTGACTGTCATATCAAATTATAGTACTGTTGGGTTTATTTTTCAAGTAGTTGCAACATGGATTAAACTTCTGTTAGATCTAGTACTAAGAAATTCATTAAATGGGTTAAAATCATAGCAGATTATTAAAATTATTAATCTGTGATCAATTTCTGAAGTGTATGATGCCGCTGTCAATATGAAATAAGATGTTTTTTTAAATTGTTGCAGGTTACAAATTTTTTTTCTTATTGAGCTGTATTGAGATTCTGGAAATTTTACTTTATCCCTTAATTTAACACAAAATCAGTGTATTAAAATCTGTAATAAATTTAGCAACCTATCAGCTATTTATCTTCCTTCGGAGTGAACCACAATGTGAATTTTTCAGATCATTTTCCTTGTAAAAATGTACATTTTTATATGCCCTAAATAGAGGTGTGTGGCAATACAAGTAATGACAGATTTTGAATCAGGATTATTAAAGTTTATGATTCTGATTCTTTTCTTATAGAATATTTCTCTTCAATGACTATGGCATAGATGATCCTAATCTCCACAAGTGGGAGAAGTATAAACTTTTTTTTTTTATTACATGCCTATTAGTACAAAAAATTATTAATTGGGTTGGTTGTTACTCTCTTGAGAAGAGATTATTGATTTTTGTTTATTTTGTACTATAAAATTAATTGTACAGCAGGAAAAGTTTCCACTGAAAACATGTTCTTAAAGACAGGAATGGCAAGCTTACAAAGTGAAACCGTTTTTGGTACATTCAGTTCATTCAAAGGAGTAGAAGTTGTCTTAGTTTTATTGTAAGCAGTCTCCTGTAAAAATCATTGAAAGAGTGATAAAGGCACAAGAGCCAAGATATTGACAGACTATTAGTTTTTCTACAACTTCATGGAAAGTTTTTCCTTTCCTTTGCCAAGAGCAGACATTGTTCTCTACAAGTGCTCCCAAATCAGCGCTCCCCGACTTTGTAAGAGGCCTACTAGAGAAGGAAGGCAACAGAACAGTCTCTTCTGTTGTATCGACTACTTTTTGCATTTTTCAGATTTCTGCCTGAAAAAAATCTGTGTAGGATATAGCATTGCTAGAAGGAGCCTTCATCACTTTGTAGCTTCTTTGAGAAAGGGAAACAGGTTCTGATTTGTAATTAGAAATTATTTGTAAAATTACAAAAAAAATTTGGAAATTCTATCTTTTAAATGGAATAATTTTAAAGAATGGCCTCAGATCCCATGCAGATGCACTTTGTTTCCTCAGTCTTTGGGTTGTTCATAACTGTTCATCTCAGCCTTTTCAATCTTCCAAAGGTTTGTATAGCTTCTTTTTTCAAAACCAGAACACTTCCAGTTCAGTGAGCAAATATCATGAAGGATTTATTGTACTGTGTTTCTTACATTTCTGCATGGACAAGGAGCCACAGCTCAAGTCTCCATAACTGTTACTCAGCTAAACAAGATCATCTATAATTTTTTTCATAATGATGAAGATGTTACTGGTGATTTTCAAGTAAGATTCATAGTTTTGACGTTACTCCTCAAAGCTTTCTCCTTTACAGGTTTACTTGATTTTGAGCTATTTGAAGGCACAAAAGTTGATGTGTAATGGAGGTTTGTGACTGCTATACAGAGGCGTTTTAATGATTTGTAGGTATTGTAATGAAAATTTACCTCTATCTTTTATATGCCATTATTTATTGTTGGAGCATATAGCAACTCAGGATATATGGACACCCCATTTTCTAGGAAGGACAAAAGAACAAATAAAAATTATTTATTCTTTACCTCAAGTCACAGTATCTATATGCTCTTGTAGCCAACTAACTTGGAATTTATTCCCACCAAGGACCCATGTGTGTATATGTACATACCGATTGGCAGCTGACCTTTGGATAAGAACTTTTGTGAAACTTAGATGCCGGAGGGATGGGAGTTTCTGGTTCTGTGTGTGTGCACTTGCATTGCCCCAAGTGACCAAGTGTCCACAGAGAAGGCAAGCAATTATTAATGATGATAGGAAACTCTTCCTTAGTTCTAATGGTATGTATTAATCACGATTTTTGCTTCCATTCAAACAAATGAAAATAGTGGATACCTGGCTTTTGACAGAAGCATGTGTAGTTTTTTTAACCCTACAAGTGTATGCCCAATATATATCTGATAATCCAATGTCTATGTTCATGCTGCTGAGATTGCTTTTGTAGGACATCTTTTAAAAGAACAGTTACTATGAGATTATGTGTAAGAAGTGTCCAACACTTTTGGTGGCACAATATATGCAGGAGGTACCATAAAGCTGTGAGGTTTTATGAAGGAGAGCATAATGTCTACCCCATGAGGATAGTATCCTGTTGAATACATAGGATCTGTTTAGATGTTTGATGATGCAGTATAGAAATCAGATTTAATAGAAATATGTGTCTAGAGGTGAGCTTACTTATTTTACTGATTTCTGGAGACACCTAGAAGAGAGAGAAATATGCATTTACAGTCTAATACTTACTGTGATTTTGCAGTGCATCTGTCTGCAGTCCTTTGGCTGAGCTAACCTATAGCATGCAAAAGGAGTCCCAAGCCCTCTGTCTCACAAAGAGGGTATGCAAGGGATGCAGGAAGCCACAGGTGGAGTGGTGACTGTTGGGCCTTCAACTCTAATCCACACAATTTGTATGCTGACAATGCAGTTACTATTGTAATTCCTATAGGAACACTGGAATAAGAGTGTGTTTCTTTTGTGTGCATGCAGAAGTGTACTTCCAGCATCCTTCTGTACTTCCACATACCTATTTGTGAGCTCTGGACACAGGTAGTGCTCTCAGCTCACACAATCTGCCAGGTTTCATTGCACAGCATTTTTTATTCTGAGGTCTTTTGATAGCATGATGACAATTATTACTTGTTAAAAGTAAATGTATTCATTACCTTTCACTGGTAAGCACATTATAACTCCTTATTTTAATATATTTTCTTAAATGTGTTAAGATCTAAGTCTATTGTGCTAAAAATATTTTACTGCTCTTTGTGCTTGAGGCTTTTCTAGCAAGCTAAGAGATCTTTACAGGCATTGACAAGTTGTTGTGTGTCTGTGGAGAAATGGTTTAGAATAAAGAAAATATATTTTTAATATAACATGATAAACAAAGATTTTTGCTGTGAATTAATAGAATTAATATTTAATAAAATCCCTGCCTTATTTTGTTTATGCAGCTTCTGTCTCTTTCTGTCAGTTTTGTCCATTGCTCAGTGCTATTGCCAGTCAAAGAGCATAAAAGTGATTTTTTTCTTAGAAACCCTGCAATTGATCAAAGTGCACGTCTTTTACAAACCTCTCAAAATTCATAATACTGGTGGTAAGATGCGGCGCATAGGTTTTTTTAAAGCCAATTTTCATTTTAATGTTTTATCAGTCCTTTTGTGGCACTGTACAAAATGATACAGGGCATCTGACATAAAAATCAGCAATACAGATTGCCTTTAAAAATAAAGAATGTGTTGCCTCTGTCTGGGAGCTAGTCATGTCTCACATATAACAGAAGACACCTTTTGTTCTTCAGTTAATTAGCTCATTATACTGTAGGTACATAATTCTTTCTAAAGAAGCAAACTCATTGAATGGGAATCACAAAAAAGTTATGGATGATAAATTCAGACAGTGCAAAAATGTTAAAAATGTTGACTTTCCATGAAAAATGCATGTGGTAGCAAGAAAGAATTTAAGCTTGTGGAACCAATGCTTCTGTAATGTTTTAATTCCTATCAGCAGAAAGACTTTCTATTGTTTGTAAATAAAAAGGAAATATTTCACTGTGGCACTTCCATCTGTTACCTTAACAATAAGTGAAGTCATGCAGTTAATCACAGCATTTTCTAAAAAAGGATTTAAACTCGAATCTCTGCTCTTATATCCCCATGCAGTTATAAAACACTTACCCACCAAGAACAACTGATTCTGACTGTTAGTGTTGTGTTTTAATTCCAGTATGGGCTAGTTCAGAACTCAAATACATGAGTTTCCTACTGAGTGCTGAGATCTGCTGCCAGGAATGGCTGCCTTCCAAGGAAATGTGCTACCTTTTATAGATAAAGGTTCTTGAGTGAAAGAACAGCTTGAATACAGAGATTGTTTGCTTGCAATGTATTTAGCAAAATGTAGTCTTCCAAGTATTTAATTTGAGCATGCTATCAAACATAAAAATAATGGAGAAAGAAAAATCTTGAAGCTAGCTTGATGGCTCAGCACTCTAATCCTTTCTAGCACTTGTGGTTTGCTCTTCTGAGGGCTGCGATTCACATCAGCGTACATCTCTTAGAGCTGGGAATCGGGCTAACAGGGCCAGCACTGCAAGGCAAATTTTGTCTTAGACTGCTAAATAAAAACTGCTTTTACAAATTTCAACTTAGTTTGCTTTTATATTTTATTTTATTTTTATTTTAATTAAAGGTATTGATTTTCCCTAAGGAAGGAATACTGGGGTAATAGTGGCACACACTGGGAAATCTAAGGTCATTTTATTTATCTATGCAGCTCACTGTGGAATAGACAATAGGTTATTTTGGAAACCTAATCACTATGGGTATTTTTTGCTGGTGAGTTTACTCAGTCACCTGGTCCAAGCATCCCTAGTGGCAATGTAGAGCCAGTAAAATGTTACATTCATTATAGAGAATTCCTGAGGAAATCTGAAAAAAAACCCAAAAACATTCAAAGGCAAACAGCAGTTTAAAGAATGTCAGTGGCACTTCACGCTGCTTCACAGAGTGGGAGCTGCTGCAATGAAAACATTGCCTAGGTGAAGACTACCTGGAATTAAATGATGGAAATTGTTTCCTTTAAAAAAGAAAAAAGTTACATGCAAACTATGTAATCATTACCTTATGACCAACAAACATAGATTTGGGAAAGGGTATGTATATTATAATATGCCTATTATTTATTATTCTGCAATTACCTTATGATTGAAACCCCCACCTTTCACAAAGATATGCAGTATATCTGAAGTAGGGGCAAATATTTTAGCAAATCAAAGATCCACGAAGACTTTTTTTCACTCCTGTGCCTGGTATTCCCTCCGATTCAAACCCTAAAAAGGAAGCACCCTCTGCTGGCTCCTGCCGTAATGACTTTCTACGGTTAAACTGTGGTACCTACAAGCTGCCAGCTGAATTGCTCTAATTTAGGTTCCCGATGTTCCTTTCTGAGCTGCAGGGACCAGTTTGCTACTCTGAGTAGTACCCATGCCAGATAATTTCACAGAATTTCCTTCTCTTTCTTACACTTTAAGATAATGATACCTCTGCTAAGCCACAATCAAAAAGTTATCTTTAAATGAATCTTGGGGTTCCATGCAAACAGACGGAGCAACTTACACTCACATTCCTTACTGAAGGGGTTTTTGTTGTTTTGAAGACCATGCAACCTTAAGCAGAAGTATAGGAAGGTTTTTGGAAACTTCTCTAAACATTAAGATACAGCAAATGACTGAGCAAAACCATGGTTTCACCAAGACGGAGTCTGAGTACATTATTTCACTGGTTTCTGAGAGTGAATGAGTTAAATTTTACATTGTCCAGTCCACGTTTACTTGCTTTTCTTCCATTACTGAAAGTACAACATGACTGCTCCATATGTTTCTACCCAGTTCTGCTACCAGCATATTATTATTTTCATATTTTCGTCCCTGATCTTTAAAAAAAAAAAAAAAAGTTTTTTTCGTATGTATTCCATATGAACTGCTGCATCGTATTGTACCAGTCATATACAAGGAGTATGCTGGAACATATCATTGGAACAAATATGTTTCTGTCTAAAATACAAAATGGACAGGACAGAATAACACAAAGACTGCTCTATTCCTTTCTAGCAGCTTTTTACCAGCAATGACCTTCTCTTGGTTTATTCTTCTCATATAGAGCTGAATTATATAACACAGTGGCATATATTTTCAAATTTCATCCTAAAGGAGGAATAAAAGGGCTAGAGACAGGACAGCACTGCAGCAGAAGTCTAAGAACTGAATGTGAAGGCATGCCTCTGTGCTCTGATGGATTCAGCTCTTGAGCATTAGAATTTGCTCAACACAGTTTCCAAAAAGATTTCATCCATTCAGGATAGCTTTGTTGAATGTTATGAAGTATATTTTTAAATCATGGTAGCAGAACTTTTTGAGTTCCTCCTGTCACTGAGAAAATCTATCAAGCAGATTTGCTGTGTCAGACAAGGAACCTAAGCTTGGTTTAGGTTTTTTTTTTAGAGATTAATTTGGAGTGCAAAGTGAAAGATGGAGTTCTCCCAGGCTGTTGGCTCTATGGCAGCCTAAGAAGCATTTCTCTGGTCAGTGTCTGGTCTGATGGGTGACCTTGGGAGACTCCTTGTCCCAGGCCCAGTTTTCCGTGATGGAAATCACTGCCAAGAGGGAGGGAGAGCAAACCATCAGCATCTGCATCTCATCCTGAAATGTGGTCAGAATGTCCAGCTGGACCATGGAGCTTTAATCTATTGGCAATGTACCCCTTTCTTCCCCTCCATGTGGAATGCTTAGTGCCTAAAATCTACCCTTAGAGCACCAGAAGGTGTTGTGGAAACAATGTTAAACAATGAGCAGTCTATAATATTTAATGTCAACTTAAATATTACTTTAATAGCAATAAATTATATTCAGTTCTAAAATATCATCTCTTTTAAAAGGATGTAACTTACTCAGACAAAAAGTGGAATATGATCAAACATATTTAATTCAGTAGTGGTGAATGTAGGGAAGGGAAAGATCAGGAAGTTTATGTCATAACAGAAAGACACTTTACAATTCCAGTTAATGCTGGAATATACCTTGATCTGAAAAGGTAGAATATACATGTTAATGCAAGACTTGATAACACATAGTTGGCATAAACATATACCAAAATTGAATTTAATGTCACCAGCTTGACACGGAAGTGGGTGGGAAAATATTACAGAATTTAAATATTGTTTTAAGCTTTTAGTTAAGTGCATTGTTTCAAGACAAGATTTATATTTTTTCATGTGTGCTAGAATTTTCAGAATCACTGTCCTCTGATTACATGATGAGTTTACATTCCTGAAATCTTATACAGGAAGTAATGTGATTTACTTATATGAAGATAAGCATAGGAAGAGCAACATTCAGTGGGAAGAGAGAAATATTTTTAAAATTAACTAATGAGTAAGACAGACAAGGACCTCTGAGAAGAAGATTGTTTCCTCAAACATGACAGAAATTGCTTAGAGTACAGACACCTTTAAGAATTGCAACTGTTTATTTACTGAAGGACACTTAAGTCTCTTTTCTTGCTCCTGCAATCCACTTCACCTTACAAGGTCCTCTACTACGATTCCAAGAGACTGTACTAACACCTCAGTTTGCAGCATATGAATGTTGGAGAGTTATTGTTTTTAATTACATCTGACAGCCCAGCACTTCTCTGAGATGATAACTGACCAGCATTCCTAAGCAGGGAAATTTCAGCAATAAGCCCAGCACCCAGATTTTTGCGTATCAGTAACGTTAGCTGCCTTTGTAGTCTTTCATTACAGTTAAGATCTATTTAGTCATCTAGACCACTTAAGGAGTAGGTCTTTCTGACTCATTGGGGAATTATGTATAAATATATTAAATCTGGGAATGTTAGAGTGATGTTTTTCAGTATATTTCTCCTGGCTCATGGCAGCATCTGGAAGTTATTGCAGCTTGTGTGTAAATAGACCTATACAGGGCATATTGCTGAATGGAGTCTTAGGGAGACATTGATTGTTTGACTGCATTTGTCACAAAGTAGGCGGTTATCCCATGACATTTTGCTAATGAACCATGGTAGATTACTTCTGAAATACTGAAATTCTTCATGTAGGAATATTTCTTTATCTTTCAGAATAGTGTGATTCATGCTTCCCTTCATTAAGTGGTGGAGGAGGGACAAAAATCAAAAAGGAATTGATGTCAAGTAAATGAATGTTGGAGTAACCATATAAGTGTTGACCTACAGATGTGATCTATCTGTACTTCTGCAAGGCCTTTGACACTGTCCCCCACAACATCCTACTTGCCAAGTTTGAGAGATATGGATTTGATGGGTGTACTGTTCAATGGGTAAGGAATTGGCTAAATGGCCGCATCCAGAGGGTAGCGGTCAATGGCTCAAAGTCCAGATGGAGACCAGTGACAAATGGAGTCCCTCAGGGGTCCGTACTGGGGCCTGTCTTGTTTAACATTTTTATCAGTGACATAGACAGCGGGATCGAGTGCACCATCAGCAAGTTTGCAGATGACACCAAGCTGAGTGGTGCTGTTGGTACACCAGAGGGATGGGATGTCATCCAGAGGGACCTGGACAAGCTGGAGAGGTGGGCCCAGGTGAACTTCATGAGGTTCAATAAGAGCAAGTGCAGGGTCCTGCACCTGAGCTGGAACAATCCCCACTATCAATAGAAGCTACAATCCCCACTATCAATAGAAGGTTGGGGAAGAGGCAATAGAGGGCAGCCCTGCAGAAAAGGACTTGGGGGTGTTGGTAGATGAGAAGCTGGACATGAGCAGTCAGTGTGTGCTTGCAGCCCAGAAGGCCAATGGCATCCTGAGCTTCATCAAAAGAAGTGGGGCCAGCAGACTGAGAGAGGTGATTCTAGTGCTCTACTCTGCTCTGGTCAGACCTCACCTGGAATACTGCACCCAGCTCTGGAGTCCTCAGCACAGGAAGGACATGGACCTGATGGAGCTGGTCCAGAGGAGGGCCATGAAGACGATCAGGGTGCTGGAGCACCTCTCCTATAAGGACAGGCTGAAGGATCTGGGATTGTTCAGCCTGGAGAAGAGAAGGCTTCAGGGAGACCTAACAGCCACCTTCCAGTACTTGAAGGGAGCTTATAAAACACCTGGAGAGGGCCTGTTTACAAAGGCCTGGACTGAGAGGATTAGAGGCAATGGTTTTAAATTATGAAAGAGTGGATTTAGATTGGATTAAGGAGGAAGTTCTTTACCCTGAGGGTGTGGAACACTGGAACAGGTTGCCCAGGGAGGTGGTTGAGGCCCCATCCCCGGAGACATTCAAGGTGAGACTTGATGAGGCTCTGAGCAACCTGCTCTAGTTGAGGATGGCCCTGCTCTCAGCAGGGGGGTTGGAATAGATGATGTCTAGAGGTCCCTTCCAACCCAGACATTTCTATGATTCTGTGATTCTACCTGATGATGTTGGGCCTGAGACTCTACTCTGTGGAGTCACACAGGGGTAGGACTTGTAGTGCACCCACAGATCTGGTGTCCAGGGCTTTATAGGACTTCTAAAACCAATCTTTATTTTCCTGACACCATGAAGTTGATGCAAGGAGTTTAGTCATTCACTGAAGTTCAAACAGTGTATAAGTGTAAGAGCAAGAAATAAAACTCTTAAGTCCCAGTTTCTATTCTTTGATTCATCCCACTATATTTTGCTGTCTTACAGCACCACATAAAAGGAAAACTAACTGACTTCTAATTCTTTTCTTTCTTACAATGTTATTACTTTAAAATAGCTAAAGATTTTTTTTCTATTAATTAGATTTTTAAAACTGTAAAAGTAGGAATTGCAAAATATTTGTACTTTTTAAATTAATTTATACCATTGTGGAAAAACTGATTTGTCATAGAAATACTGAAGTATCACATTCTTCATATTACTGTAACACTGAGTTTTTGTACAGTCCACCTTACAATTCACATGATCTCTGTTTCATCTTTCATCACTCCACATGTGTTTATCTTGAGACCTAAACAGTAAATGCCACTTCACCTTCTTTGTCTGTTGTACAAAGGAAATAAATGTCCTTTTGTTACCTTTGTTACTGTAGTTGAAAGTGCAGTGAAATGAAATTGGAACATGTCTTGTTTCTTGGGTTCCTTTTTGGATGAACATGCTTACAGCTAGATTACATGTTTCTAGTAGCTTTACAGTACAAAAAGCTTGTTGGTTTTTTTTCCTAATA
Organism: Megaceryle maxima; assembly: GCA_024605025.1. Taxonomy (NCBI): domain Eukaryota; kingdom Metazoa; phylum Chordata; class Aves; order Coraciiformes; family Cerylidae; genus Megaceryle; species Megaceryle maxima. The sequence goes on from JANHGN010006175.1 coordinate 23,554, forward strand.
AAATCCTTACCCACTGTTAATATTAAGCCTTAGTGCTCAGCTAAGGAGGAAGTGTGGTTGTATCTTAATGTCCTGGTTTTGAAAAGACAAATCCCTGTGTCTTCACTAAATACTGACCAAGTGGAACTCTAAACTAATTGATAGACTCTGATACCATAGGAGTCAGTTTCAGTATTTAATTTAATTTTATTTATTTTAATTTATTTTCTTATTACTTTAAAAAAATATTTATTTTATATTTTAACATTACTCTTAGAGAAAGATAACATCTCCTGAAGGTATCATGATTTGATAACATTGTACCCAGGGTAAGGCCTTTTCTGAGATCAAACAAGCAAAGATTTCACTTCAGCAGTGTGGATTTCAGGACATTTTATTCTCTAGTTGCACCTTCTGATGCCAAAGGATGTCCCAATGCCCTGTGCAAATTTGACAAGTGGAAGTCACCAAAAAGAATGAAATTGCATTCAAAAGAGCTTAAAATCTTCATAGGATGACCTTGTTAACACTACTTCTACACCTTAAGATCTGAAATCATGTGTTTTGATGGAATATAAACTTATGGAAATCATTTGTAGAGATGTAAGTGTGTAGCCTTACTTAAAAAGAGGAACAGTGCTTTGCAAAATCCCTCAAGAGAGCTTGAGCTTCTTCATAGTAATGAAGAAATGTCAGTGGAAGTTGATGGTGCGTGTGTGCATGTGTATGCATGTTGCAGGGAAGGGGAGAGAGGAAGGAGGCAGCCTCCAGAATTTTTACATTTCAAATGTCTTTTGGAAATCACTTGTGTACTTTAACACATGGTCCCAAACTCTTTCTGTGCTATTAAAAACTGTCTGCATACAAATCAGTCTGCTGTAAAAAATTGCTTTGACAATAGCAGTTTTAAGTGGTTGATGGCTTCAAGTATTCAGTATCTCCCTTGGCTCTTGATCCAGCGTGAAAGGGAGGATGTTTATCTCTTATACATGCATTTGTGTGATGGTAAAATAGAGCATATTCTTCTCTGTTATTTTGCCTCTAGTTTAGTCTCCGTGTCGTAGACTTTCTGAGGATGATAAAAGTATTATTTGGTTTATGCAGTATCATTCATTATCCATTAGATATATGAATAAATTTGTGCAATGTCTCTTCTAAAAAGTGCAAAAATTAATCAAAGCATTTCAGAAACTTGAATGGGCTTTGAATCTTACCCATTTCTCTCTTCCTCAGTTACTAGTATATTTCTCCCCAAAAATATAATCATGTACATCACATCATGCAGACAATTTGTCCTTATAAGAGCCCTGATCAGGTCCTTAGTATCCCAGATGGCAAACCTAAGGCAAAGAGTGCTAAGCAGTTCAGCTACAGATATAACTAGAACAGTGCTGTGCCTGGGCTTAGGGTCCTCTGTCTGTCCGTCCTTTGACAATAAACTAGAGCTACATTCTCAAATTTATCACACCTCTGCAAACACAACTGCAAATAATACCATTGCAATGAAGTATATAAACATTTCATATCTGGTTACTGAAGTCCTACAGTTTGTATACAGTAAATTACGTTTTGTGCAATGTAACTAAACCATTTTGGAGCCACAAACACATGCCTTTTAAAAAAAATAAAATAGTTTTTTTTTAAAAAGTAAATCATTGAATAAGAGATATAAACTACACTCAAAAACTTTTTTTTTTTTTTTTTTAATATGGAAAGAAACTGTGAGAATAACTATAAGCAATTAGAATCTAAATTTTCAGAGTGAATGTTCTAAACCCCCAAAACATTGGATTGAATTTCCAGTGCTTTTATTCTGATTTTTCTTGTTCCACAGAGTGCTGTTTGCCTCATGGTGTGAAGCATGCTACCATACCATGTTGGTTTACCAGGCATTGAGCAGTTACTTGCATCAGACAGCTGCCGGGAGTCACATATGAGTGCTGCTGGCTAAAATTGCAGCATAATGTGGCCGCTTCCCTGCTCACCCTCCCTTACTATTCTCTAGGTGCCTGTTCTCCAAAAGAAAGTTGAATGTTTTGTTATAGCTTCTGCTGTTGCTTTGGATTTTAGAAAGTTAACTGAAATTTAAAGAGCTGAGTGCCTGTACTCCTTTATGACCCTTAAACTCCTGGTATTGCCTTTTTGTGCTGCCTATTCCAAACTGAAAAATTTTGAATAGGATTTGCACTAGGGATCTTTAATGCATCATTTTACCCCTCTTTATTACACCATGGCAGCCATGCATGTCAACTGTTGCAATAACAAGGTTGGTAAAAAGGGGAGCTATAAAGTTGAAACTACTGTATTAATAGCGATTGTCAAAGAGTTTTAGAAGAATGAAGTGAATCACAATTTTAAGTTCTTAATCTTGTGCTGTGTTTGCTCACATAGTTTCTGGTACACTGAAATTATTAATTTTATGTGAGAAATAAGATCTTTCCTTCTGAAATGTATTAGTGCTTATCTTCCTACTTTCTCATTTAGAGATGACTTAACTTAAGGCAACATGAAAAGATTGCTGGATGTGGAAAAAAACTTTGTAGTGTGCTGCAACACAATTGTCAGACATCAAAGCAACTCTTAGAAAAACTGTAAATAAGGACTAAGGCATAAAAATATGCCAGCACCTGGGAATAGTCAGCACAGTGCACACCAGAACAGAATCCAAGCCCTGGCAAAGAGCCAGCCACTGGGGATAAATCTGGAAGGACTTAATACATGCTGAAGAACAGATCCACTTGGAAACAAACTAGGTGGGTGTACTTATCTCCTTGTCACATCCTGTAGTCATTTCTCTACTTTGAATATAAAATAGGCCTTGTCATCATGTAATAGACCACAACCTAGCGCTATGGGTGCACAGAGGTAGAACTCAGAGTTTACAGGTAGTGCTCACATCAATCAAAAAAGAATTTTTTGTGTGTTGATAATGTTTAATGGGTAGCTGGATAGGGACACCAGACCTAAGAACCTAGTTTAGAGTAGTTTCAGAAAGTGGAGAAACTGTACTGGGGGCTGGGAGAGGTAAAAGGGTGAACATTAATAAGACTGAGTCATAAAAAAACATAACAAAAGTCCTGGATGACTCATCTGTAGAAGTTGCCATAGTTATACAACAAAACATGAAATTTCTGTTTATATATGGATAAATTAACTGTTTCCTGTTAACTGTAACAATAGTGAGCTTTACAGGTTGGCTTAAAATAGTTTTTAGCTGTTAAATCTTATGTAAGGAATAAGCAGATAAGCTGTTGCTATTTGAAATTAAAACTACTGTCTCATGTCAGGAAACAGACTGTATGTACACTTTAGAATCTGAAGCATGGAAAAAATATCTAGAGATTTTCAGCATCATAGCCAAGTAGTAAAATAATGAGATATAAAAGCTTTCCCAATCAAAGAGATCTGTAAAAAGTAATTATTAAGTACAAAATGAAATGTTACATTTCTTGTAGGCTTGCTCAATATCCCAGTTTCTATTGCTCTTCAGTATATATTTCTCTATTGTTGCAGGTTTCACCAGGGAAAAGCCAGGTTCAAATTTACCATGAAGCTAAAATCTATAAAATATTTGACAAAATATTAGGCATTTCAAAAACTGAGTTAAATATAAACACTCTTGTTACTGGTGTATATTCTTTATGCATCACATGTGCAACTACTGTTTAGATACAATAAGAAGATAGTATTAGCCAAATATAAATCTTTTAAAGCTCAGAGGCTTGTGAAGAGCTGCACATGCAATGCCTGTGTGTGTATGTAGACTTCTGTAGGTTTTTTTTCTTGGAACTGCATCTTTTTGCCTCTCAAACAGCCCGTCACCCCTTCTACTTTTCCTCTTTTATTTCTTTCCTCTTCCTTCATTCACACACACACACACATTCCACTGTTTTACTTTTTGGCCTGTGTATGTAGTTATTGATAACAGCTCAAATATGATGATCAATAAAATCCTTCCGCTTCTGCAAACTGTGCTAATAACAGAGGCAGTTGTGCTAATAAAGAAGCACTGGTATTATTTGTACATGATAGTTACCTTACAAAATCTTTCACAAGAGAAGGACGTAGCTCAGTTATTATAGACAGATCTCTCTGAATCATACTGATTTTTGCTTGTTAACCCATTCTGTCAGGAGAGCTGTTCAGTCAAAGTCAAGAGATGACCTTCCAATATGTTCTTCTGTGACAGCCTAATCATTTCTATGCAGAATGACAGCTTCCTTCAGAGTGATCAGGAGATAGATTAATACTTACTAAACCATACATTAAAAATGGTATAGACCTTATAATTAATTCATGGGTATTATCTCACATTCAGCTCTTGAAAATCAGGCAGTGCTCTTCACCATATACATTGGGCATAAGAGGTTTGGAGGGGAGCAGATAGTATACCATAGTGTAGTGGTGAGACATGAACACATTTTTTTTTAATCTCTAATGCAACTTTCTATATACAGCATGTACTGTAAACTTTGTTTTTTCTAAACATGCTCCTGCATGTAACCCTGTGGTGGTTGCATGTTAATATCTGCTATTTCTACATCTGCATGTTGACTGGGATAGGGATGAATACTATAGAGGTTTTATATTTGTTATGTACTGCATTTGCAATATACAATATATCTCCTGATATGTAACTTTTGGAGGATAAATACTGTACAGCAATATCACCTCACCATGAAGGAGTGAGACAAAAGAAGACAAAAATACTAATAGGAATGATACCGGCTGTTTATAAGTTTTATTTTATCTGTTGACAAAATATTTAACACAAAATGACATTTCAGGGGACTGAACACACATTTAGGTTGTTTTCACTTAATAGTCTAAGCTTAAAAGAGGAAATAAACAATATTCAAATATTTTGCTGTGATATGTTTCAAATAACTGTTCACAAAGTTGATAATATTTAAGCATTTAAAAGGACTTAAAAATAAAATAAACCAAAAGCTGGAAAATATGTTTTTCTCAGCACAGGATAAATTCAAAAGAAATCAAAATACTCATATGTACACATACATACATACATACCCCAGGGTTTTTGTTGCTGATGTTGTCGGTTTTGTTTGTTTGTTTGTTTTTTCTTTTTGTGCAGGACCAAAAGAATTGTTTTATTTTTACATCACAAAATCACACAGAATCACAGAACGCTAGGGATTGTAAGGGACCTCAGATCATCTAGTCCAATCCCCCTTCCCAAGCAGGATCACCTAGATCAGGTCACACAGGAATGTGTCCAGGGGGGGTTTGAATGCCTCCATAGAAGGAGACCCCACAACTTCTCTGGGCAGCCCATTCCAGTGTTCTGTTGCCCTCACCATGAAGAAGTTTTTTCTCATATTTATGTGGAACCTCCTATGTTCCAGCTTGCACCTGTTGCCCTTTGTCCTATCATTGGTTGAGACTGAGAAGAGCCTGGCTCCATCTTCCTGACACTCACCCTTTTCCATATTTATAAACATTAATGAGGTCACCTCTCAATCACCTGTCCAAGCTAAAGAGACCCAGCTCCCTCAGCCTTTCCTCCCTTAATCATCTTTGTGGCTCTGCGCTGGACTCTTTCAATCAGTTCCTTATCTTTCTTAAACTGAGGGTCCCAGAACTGGACACAATATTCCAGATGTGGCCTCACCAGGGCAGTGTAGAGGGGGAGGAGAACCTCTCTTGACCTACTAACCACACCCTTTCTAATACAACCCAGGATGCAAAAAGCATAAAACCAATTTATTATTTGAACCAATCTACTTATAATGGAAGTACATACTTTAATCCAAGTTTTAAGGACTAAAGAGCCAGAACTTCCAGCCAAAACATTTAGCATCTTATCTCTTTCTTTGTTATATGTGTGATAGTTTGGTAATGGTAGGTGGAGAGAAGTCATAAAAAACAAATTGGTCTTTTGATGCAAAGAGCAAGCAGAGAAAAGGCAGAGAGAGACATGTCAGGTTACCCCAGTCTGCCAGCCTGTAGTGGCAGAAGATTGTCTCAGATAGTGTAAAGTATTTCACTGTTTCTGACTTTGTTAAAATTAACCTGGGAGCAGTAAAAGAGCCAAAAATGTGCTGGTAAGGACTATTTAGGCATTCTTTTGAGAATGCCTCATTTCATACGAGCCATTAAATATATCTGCCCCCTGCTACCTTCAATTGGATGAATATGCCAGATCATAGGTCTCACTGACAATACCCTTAACCCCCTCATACTGCCTGTATATTTTTTAACATGCTTTATTGTAAAGCTCTCACAGTTAATGTGGCTGTGTATGGCATTACTCTTTCTCCTAGTTGCTTTATTGCTTTAGAATAGCAAATACACTGAGATATTTGGAGTTAGTGTCCTCTCTTGCTTCTCAGAAAATAATATAAATGATCTTGCGTCTCCTTGTCAGCAGTAGAAAAATGATGCTTTTCTGGAACCATCTATGCTCCAAAGAGGGATTTGTGCTGCTCACCACATCTGTGTTGGCCACAGTTAGTTTCCAAAAGGATGCACAGTTTGGCAAGAAAATCCTTTTTTACTCAGTGAAACCTTCCCTCAGCATGATAGGTGCAGGCAAATTCATAAAAGATTCCACTCTTGTGGTGGAATAACAGATGTGCAGCAGCCTCCTTCAGATGTGGAACAATTAGAGACATGAATGGGCTTACAGTTTCTGCCCACATAGCTTCTACCATGAAGACATTCCTGTATTGGCTTTTCCTTCAAAGGATATGAAGGGACTTTGGAACATTCCCCAGCTCATTCTCCAGGTCTGTTTAGCTTTCACCTTACCTTTAGATACAACCTTGCAATCTCATATACTATACATATGGCATTATCAACGTGGCAATGTAAAATTCCCTCTCTTAAAATAAACTGTCTTGACCTGCTCTGATTCACCGATCACTCCTCATAAGAAAGTCAAGGGAAACTGCACTTCTAACTCTGGAAAAATAGCAATAACATTTCAGAAGTGAAGCTGCATACATCCATATAGGAGCAGTGTGGTGCAATACATCAGCACCTTTGACTCTTCAGACAAGCAAAAGTAGGGTGGGTTGTAAGTTGGGCAAAGATTTCTTCATGAACAATAAATTCACTGAACAATGTATTTTTGGGTTATTTAGCTGTGCTTGGATCTCAGAGGTGCTGGCTGTATTCAGTCTGGATTCAGAAGTGGGCAAAAAGAGAGATGAGGCTGTGGGATCTTTTGGTTCAATTCCTTGCTCTGCCTAAGGGTTCCTGAAATCACAGCTCCCATGTCCCAGGAGAACACCTTAACCGCTAGTCAGGCTTAAAGAGTCATTCACACTCTCTTGCTCAATTAATATTTAAATACGCTATGGCAAGTGCCACTGCTCCCACCGGAGGGATTTCAAGAGCTCCACACTCTAACACCTAATAGCATGGTGGTTAGGCTGCTCTCCTGAGTAGCACAAGACCCCAGTCCAAATCCACTCTCTGATTCAGGGAGATGCTGGAACCAACACCTCTCTGGGGATTGCTGTTCCAGTTTGCCTGGGGTACCTAAATATTCATGGAGCAAAGCAGGGAAAGAAGGGCTTTCTAGCCTTGCAGATGAGGCACGATACAGAAGTGAATTGCTGGGCTTCAGCCTCTGCTACAGTGAATACAAAGTGGATCAGTGCCTGGGGGCTGGCTTGGCCCTGGCCCCTTGAGTTCCCCCAGAGCTTTGCTGGGGCATGCTGGTCAGTGCACTCTCCTGGCAGGTAAGAGCTTGGGATCGTATCTCTTAGTTGGAAGAGAGATCTCGCACAGCTTGGATGAATTTCCCACCAGCTGGGCTATTAATTCAAGTAGCTGCTTTGTGGAACACTTGTGAATTTATCCCTTTCTCTGCTTTGGCTTTTGTGGATGTACCCAAATTACTGGGGTTTGAATGGAATGTTTTGTACTGACTGAAATGAGATTGTGCTCTTTTCCATCTCCTTGCAAAGAATATTCTTGCATCTTTTTTTTGGTCTGAAAAATTTAATTTTTTATTAGTTCTTGGATAATGATAACTTACAAAACACTTATTTGGGTGTAGGCAGCACCGCAGTGAGCACAAGCCTTTTAAATCATTCATCTTTGTGTGAGCATCAACTTTACTGCAGCACTAACCATAAGGATGAAATTTGTGCCTATGTGGTGAACCAAACAGAACTGCAATGGTAGAGACTGTTGATAGCAATAGGTCTGTATGTTGTTGACAGGTATGTTAATGAAGTGAAAGGCACTTCACCAGTTCCCTTTCTTCTTCCCTCTGTCTCATCCTCTAAGAAATGTCATGCCAGAAGCAGCAGTGATGTGGCGCAGACAGAAAGCAAATGGGAGACTTACCTCTCATTGCATTTCATAGACAACATTTTTGTGCTTCCAAATAGGAAGGCCGTGGTTAGGAAGATGCATCCTATAATAAATTCTCTTTGCTGTGCATGCAAACCCTCAGACAAGTCTTGCTTTTTCTGTTCTGTCATGTTGTGTAATTATTTGAAACCCAAGTATTGTTTATAGCATATTTTACAATACCCAATACACAAAACTTAATTAAAGGACAAAACTTTCCAGTTTCTATAAAACTGAAATCCAGAGACTGTACCATTGTTATAGCATGGTTTGTAAGAACACAGTAAGAGGAAGATGCCCCCAGTAAGGGTGATAGATCTGGGCCAGAATCACATTATTTATGAATAATATGTATAGTCTCTAAACTGTTACCTGGGTCATGCTATAGCATTGATTTTTAAACAGAACTTCCACTGAAATCAATGTACTGCTGTGCTTAAAAAATGGGTGGAATATAAGAAAAGCTGAATACATGTCTTGCACTGTATAACATCCCTCATTTTCTTCTGTAAGATGTATCCTTAAATCTTCTCTTTGTTTAAATTTAGAAGGCCATGAAGTAAAGTCCTCATTTTGTCTCCTCAATTTTTAGTTCATTCGTCGTAGTAGGAATAAATAGCTTTGTGCAGCATCTGAAAGTAGAATGCTTTTCATATTTTTCTGCCATTTACTGTACCTCTACACTTATTGCACATTCACAGTTGCATGACAGTTCCTACCAACATAATGAGACCCATGGCTGGACTGAGACATTATTAGAGATCTCTCTGAACTGGTCAGACAGCATATTATTATAAAATAAGAAAAAAGTGTGCCATTTTTAACATGGTCAGTAAATAAAAGACAGTGCTCTCTGGATGCCTGCTGATGTGAAAGACTAGAAGTATTTCAGTCCATTGTGATTTATAATCGGCAAATATGTATGAATAATACAGATGAGATGAGCTCCCTAAGCAGTTCAAGTGCTTTCAAACGCACCAATTCTCACCTGATGACCTTTAGTTTAAAGGTGAACTGCAAAGGATTTGCTAAAAAAATTAGACTTGTGCCTTCTTTTTCTACATTCTGGTGTCTAAAACAAGTGTAATGGCTTGTATTTTAGATGTCTCTGCTACCTTTTATTTTTATCTAGAAAGATAAAAAGTGTAATTTGAGGATACTTTAATTTTTTTTTGGAAACTTTTGGAGATCATAGGGGTGTTTACCAACTCAGAATTAAAGGTGGTGGTTTTGTTCAAAACATTGAAATAATAATTTAAATTAAACATTTTAAAAATAATAATTAAAAAAACAAATTAAATTTGGGGCATTCACACATTATTAATTATGAATTATCTTGGAATAATCAGAGGTAACAGGCTACTTTTACTATGCATTTGTACAAGGTCGTGCACATGGAGTAGACTAGTGTCATCATGTACTAGCACTTTGGAACTAAATAATAGTCTACTAATTAAATCTAGAAACAGGAGAAAAATATTACAAGAATGAGACATCCTTAGGGATGGAAGAGTGACCCAAAAGAAAAAGAAAAGTATTCAACTGGCAATATCAAAAGCTCAATAAGGAAGGGAAATATCTATTATTATTGCAGCGGTGGCTACAAGGGGAGCTGGGGGCTGCATGGCATCTCCTCATTCTCATACCAAGAGGAGTGATGATCTTAATTACCTGTAAATAAGTGTCTGAATATTTGCATTTAATGGTGTTGTGTTTATTTTTCTTTTCAAATTATAAGGAAACAGTAACTGTTTTCTCAGCACCAATAGATCTCAATTTTTTACTCATGGCTTTAGTCTTACAGAAAAACTGTGGCAGATACGGATGCTATTAACAAAACTAAAGAACTATCTTCAAAGTAAAGAATGAATATTTGCAAATATAAGGTATTAGTCTTCCCCTAAAGATTAGACTCACCTTCCTATGCCTTTCTGTAGCTGATCAGTAGTTAATAATAATTAGTCCTTTTTCTTAAAACATATTAAATAGAGTTGACAATGATTTCACTGATTCTTTGCGTGGCATTTTAGTCAGTTGTCTCCTAGGCATGAAAGTCAGGACTGTTAAATGCTGATATGGTATCATGGGATTCATGATCAGAATTTTGCTGCAGTGTAGCTCCTCATCCAGAACTGACATTATGCCCCACTCAGCAGTGTCAGGATCAGCTGCAGTGTCATTATCTGTAACAGCAACAGCAGTGTCTTCTGGACATAAAAGTTTTCCTTTTACTTCTATGGATGTTTCTGATTCCTGATGCTTGCATAATTGTTCGTTCCTTGTAATCACTTCCCCTGGTACACTGGATATATTAATATTAAGGAGGAAAGGTCTTTATTGATTATCTTATGGAGTTCATTTTTCCATTATGCTTCAAATTGCTCAAGTGGCCTTGGACATGTCACTTAATATCTTTCTGTCTTATTTCTAATTAAAAAAAAATAATTCCAGAAATTAGTGTATTTCCTCACCAGTGGTTAGAGGGCAAGTTCTAAACTGACTGAATTGTTCATACACTATCTTATAGGGAGCATATTATTTCTTAAAAACTCCAATTGCTAAGGAACTGCAGAACTACAGTAATGATAGTGTATGTTGCTGTAACTCGTCTGCCTAATGGTGATTACATCATTTGTATGTATTTTAATTATGAGAAAGGTCTAGTGGTGATGGTCTAAACAGGCTAAAGTGTATTGGATCACTGGGGCATGGCTGCTGTCAAGATCTGTTTTCTCTCTTATTTTGCTCACTTTTTAAAAAACAGTGGGAAAGTATCCATTTGGACAGGTCTACTCAACACAAGAGGGGTGCTAACTTACTCTTGAAAGTGGTTCAGTGTGCCGAAACAGAAAAATGTTCAAACTGCAGCACACTTGACCTCTTTGGGATTCACCAGCAGATGTTGACAGATGACACATGTGGACATAACACTTTTTTTACAGAAATAAGTGTTTCTTTTTGCTTTGCCAGTCTTTGAGATAGGAAGTGTGTTATTAAGACAACTGATGCTGATGTTTTAAGTCTGTGTTTCATATGTGGATTCCTTGAGGAGCATATGTATTTCATATTTCATCACTCTGAGGTTTGTGGTGAACATCTCGCTGTGCGATATGCTGTTCCTCCATGCTGAACACTCTGTCCTGAGAAACCTTTCTGCAAACAAGAAGGAGATGTCTCCAGCTGTCTGTAACCTTCTTTTCAGTTGATAGAACAAATTATGCTTTCCATGCAGCTGTCTTAATTTCCCGCGTGTTTGTTATAGAGTATCTGAAATGTCTGGATTTTACATGCGGCAGCCAACATGTTGTGAACATTCCTTGTATTATGGAAAAAACCCAGATTTCCAGGTTGAGTGTGGGTGAAACATACTATGAGAAGACATCCAGCATACTGGACAGAATTCAATTCCTCTGTTCAAAATAGTAAATGCTGGGGAAAAGGCCTCTCGTTTAATAGTAGCCTTTACATTTCTCAGAGCAGGATGACTTGACTCAATGTCAATAACAAATATTAAGGTAATCAGGGCACTGGCTCTGTAAAGGAGTGATAAAGATGAGGAGGAAAATTGTTTTCTGCCATTTTTGAATATGTTTCTAGACCTTAGGTCTAGTTCTTTTTTTGATATAATGCATGCCATATGATTTGATATTTTGTGGTTGTTCAGTTTAGGTCTATAGATACATCTGCTCCAATATTTGATTGCAGTACTCTGGTTGATATGTAAAGGAATGAAAATGTCAGATTTAGTCATAAGATGGATTCTGTTTTCAATCACTACACAAGATGTTATCTTCCTTGTCGAAAGTGAGTCCTGAAAAAAATATATTGTAAGCAGAATTGTCTTTCCAAATGATTTTGAATTGCCATTACTGCAACTGAATTCCGAGAATGGGATGCAAAGGGTGTCCACTGACACTTGGCAGAGGGCTCATTTGCAGTAGTAAGATTTTTCGCTCTAGTACAGATCATATTTTGCATGGTGTTTTTTTCCAGTAATTTCTGAGTTACATATAAAGTTTTATTTTTATTCCAGAAACAATGTGCCTACTTCCTTTTCCTGCTTATCAACAGAATACATAACAGACGAAAAAGACAGAAATAGATTTCAAGCTCTAAGGAATGTGTCAGTAAAGAATGGGATATTATAATGTTTTTCCAATGGTATATTTTTTTATCAAATTATGATAAAAATAAACAATTTTTTCTTTGAGTTCTTAATACTTCCATTAGATATTATTTTTGTGTATTTGTATTGATTGTAACCAGGTTTCAGCTATTTTTCTTATTTGAATTTAAATCATAGAATTATAGAATCTTCAGGGTTGTAAGGGACCTTAAGGATCATCTAGTTCCAACCTCCCTGCCATGGGTAGGAACATATTACACTAGATCAGGTTGCTCAGAGCTCCATCCATCCTGGCCTTAAACACTTCCAGGAATGGGGCTTCCACCACCTCTCTGGGCAACCTGTTCCAGTGTCTCACCACCCTCATGGGGAACTTCTTCCTAATGTCCAATCTGATCGACCCATCTCTAGTTTTAATACATTCCCTCCAGTCCTACCACTACCCAACATCCTAAAAAGTACCTCATCAGCTTTCTTGTAGGCCTCCTTAAGATACTGGAAAGCCACAATAAGGTGTCCCTGAAACCTCCTTTTCTCCAGACTGAACAACCCCAACTCTCTCAGTCTGTCTTCATAGGAGAGGTGCTCCAGACCTCTGATCATCCTCGTGGCCCTTCTCTGGACAGATTTCAGCGCGTCTATATCTTCCTTGTAATAGGGGCTCCAGAACTGAATGCAGTATTTCAGCTGGGGTCTCATGAGAGTGGAGTAGAGGGGAACAATCACCTCCCTCTACCTGCTGGTCACGCTTGATGCAGCCCAGGTTACGATTGGCTTTCTGGGCTGCAAGCGCACACTGATGGCTCATGTTGAGCTGTCCACCAGTACCCACAAGTGCTTTTATTCAGGGCTGCTCTCAAGCCAGTCACTGCCCAGCCTATATCACTGCTTGGAATTGCCATGTCCCAGATGGAGGACCTTACATTTGGCCTTGTTGAACTTAATAAGGTTGGCCCACCTCTCCAGCCTGTCAAGGTCCCTCTGGATGTCATCCCTTCCATCATGTCAGCTGCCCCACACAGCTTCGTGTTGTTGGCAAATTTGCTGAGGGTGCACTCACTGCCACTGTCCATGTTGCTGATGAAGATGTTGAACAAGACTGGTCCCAGTACCGATCCTTGAGGGACTCCACTTGTCACTGGCCTCCACTTGAACATAGACAAATTGACAGACACTCTTTGGGTGCGGCTATCAAGACAGTTCTTTATCCACTGAATTGTCCTTCCATCAAACCCATATCTTATCAGGTTGGAGACCAGGATGTCATGCGGGACAGTGTCAAAGGGTTTGCTCAGGTCCAGGTAAATGACGTTGGTTGCTCTTCCCTTGCCTATTGATGTTGTGACCTTCTCATAGAAGGCCACCAGGTTTGTCAGGCATGATTTGCCACTGGTGAAGCGATGGTGATTGTACCAAATCACCTCTTTGGTTATTCTTCTGCCTCAGCAGTGCCTCCAGGAGGATCTGGTCCATGATCTCACCAGGCACAGAGGTGAGACTGACTGGCCTGTAGATACCTGGTTCATCCTTCTTTCCCTTTTTGAATATGGGGATTATGTTTCCCTTTTTCCAGTCACTGAGGACTTCAATGGACTGCCATGACTTTTGGAATATAATACAGAGTGTTTTATCAACCTCATCCACCAGTTCCTTCAGTACCTGTGGGTGTATTCTGTTGTGTCCCATGGAATTGTACACTTTCAGGTTTATCAGATGGTCACGAACCTTTTCTTCATTTACAATAGGCAGTTCTTTCATCCAACCCCTGCCATTATCTTTTGTGACTCTGAGAGTGTGGCTGCAGCCTTTGCTGGAGAAGACTGAGGAAAAGAAGTCATTGAGAACCTCAGCCTTCTTGGTATTATTGCCAGTTCACCTGTTTCCTTTCTGAGGGGGCCCACGCCTTCCCTAGTCTTCTTACCATTATTATATCCACAGAATTTTTTGCTGTTTCCCTTGATCTCCCTGGCTAGATTTAATTATAACTGAGCTTTAGCTTTTCTAACCAGGTCTCTCGCTGCTTGGGCAGCTTCCTTATGTGCCCCCCATTCTAGCTGTCCTTTCTTCCACTCCTTGAAAAGTTTCTTTTTGTGTGACAGTGTGTCCAGGAGCTCCTTGCTCATCCAGGCAGGTCTCCTAGCATTCTTTCCTGCCTTCCTCTTTGTCAGTATACTTTGCTCCTGGACATGGAGAAGGTGATCCTTGAATACAGACCAGCTGTCCTGGGCCCCCCTTCCCTCTAGGGCTTTGTCCCATGGTACTTTGGCCAGCAGATCCCTGAAGCGATCAAAATCAGCATGCCTAAAGTCCAGAGTCGTAAGCTTGGAATATGCCCTCCTAGTTGCCCTGAGGACCTTAAATCCTATCCCTTTGTAGTCACTGCAGCCAAGGTTATCTTTGAGCCTCACATTGGTCACCAGCCCTTCCCTGTTGGTGAGAGCAAGGTCCAGCATAGCACTTTTCTTGTTGGTTCCTCTACCATTTGGAGGAGGAAGTAGTCATCTACACATTCCAGGAACACCCTGTTTTGCTGGTGCCTTGTTGTGTTGTCCCTCTAGCAGGTGTCAGGGTGGTTGAAATCAATCCCCCACAAGGACCAGGGCCTGTGAATACAAAGCTACTTCTATCTGCCTACAGAGGCCCTCATCTGCTTGTCTCTGTTGGTCAGGTGGCCTGTAACAGACCCCTACTGTAACATCACCTTCCCTTGTCTTCCCTTTAATCTTAACCTATACACTCTCAAACAGCTCATAGTCCTTCCCCATATGGAGGTCCATTGATTATAGCTGGTCACTGATGTAGAGGACAACAAATGAACAAAACAAGTTTTTTTTGATGGTCTTTTGCATCTTGTATACTCAGGAGGATCTACATTTTCTAATTTTATGAAAAGTGGTGGTTGTAGTGTCTAATAATATTTTATTGGTTATAATAAATGATGGGAATAAGTAACAATGGTTAGTTAAACTTGTAAAATATTTAGCTACTTGCTAAATAATGAAATGAATTAAAAGACTAAACACATATGGAGTACTTTCATAGAAGTTTGCAGATCACTGTTGTAAACTGTTCCAATGTTGAGCCCCATGGTTCCATTATACATTCAAATGGCAAAGAAGAGAAATGTTAGTGGTCAACAAGTTGAGGTAGATTTTATGTGAAGACATTGCCTAGTAACACTTGATAACAAATACAGACACTGAAAGTGTTTGTTTGGAGTAGGGGAAATTAATTCTTCTGGGATTATGAATTTAGTGTTGAAGTTTGCTATTAAATCCAAGTCAAAATAGCCAAAGTAGGATGAATATGGCTTTTTGTGAGTTTTAAGACAATAATAATTATAAGATAAGATCAGGAAGAAAAATTTTTGACCGTTGGTGGCAAGTTTCATAGCCATTTTTTAGTGTTAGTTTAAAATATATTTCCTTCCTTCCTTCCTTCCTTCCTTCCTTCCTTCCTTCCTTCCTTCCTTCCTTCCTTCCTTCCTTCTAGTGATATCATTACTTTTATACAGCAGTAGTTGTTCAAAAGAAACTATCAATTCTTAATTTTGTTTTTAATCGAAAATTTTTAATTTAATCCCCCCAAACAACAGTTCAGGATATCTTGAATTTCATTATCTAAACATTAAACAATAATATGTCTGCTTCACTTCAATTGAGTATAAGAAGTTAAAGTTCCTTTGAAAAACTTAAATGTTCCATAGGAAAACCTCAGAAGGGTCATAGTTCCCTTTTATAGTAACTTTAACTTTTTCTTTTTCTTTCAAAATTTTTATTTTATAGTATGTTTTTTTTTCCACTTTGAACATATTTAAAATGCATAATTTCCAGAAGAACAGCAATTCAGACTTCTGGCAATCTCAGTAGATTTATTTGAACAAAAAGGGTGTATATTTTTATTATCAATATCCTCCCTAGTTAATTTTTGTTTGTTTGGGTTTTTTTTCAGATGAAATATTGTTTGAAACATCAAGAGATTCTTTTATTTTGTGTGGAGACCATGCTCAAAAAATTATAAATGGAATATTCTGTATTTCTGATGGAATCTCAGTGGCTTTATATATCTATATGATATGCAAAACTGTCTATATTTTATATATTTATTCTTGTTTGGTCATTTGTCTGAATAGTTGGCACAATGATATGGTTTCTCCTGGTTAAAAAGTGTTTGTGACAACAGACTTTTGGCTGGATTGTGTTGTCATCTCTTCTCATCTGGATAAGTCTGGCCATCAGAGTGTTTTGAAAATTACAGGTATAGACCTCCTGCCACCACTCCTTGACAGAAATTGGAAGGCTTCCTTCAGAGGGATATTGCTCCTTGGGCTCACTAATCTTGGTTAGTGGAGAGATTTTTCTGCAAAACACCCTATTGCAGTTAAATAAACTTCACAATAGTTCTAAATTTCATTTGACTTAAAAGCAAAACCATAAAAGTTTTACAGTTTCAGAAGCCCATTTTTTTTTTCCCAATTAATAAACTTACAGTCCTATTTGGGTTTCCTTTGTTAGCCTTACTGAAAAAATTTAGAACAGAAAAATAGCTTTTCTCCGAAGGTTTCTGCTTCACCTTTAATCTATGAAAGGGATGGATCCTGTAGTTTGTTACTATGTCTTTTTCCTCTGATACTGTTATAGGGCAGCTACTTGGTCCTTAGGCTTCTTTAGCTGTGCTATACCAATCTACAAAAGTTTTATGAATATTATAAATATTTCATTCCTTACAGGCTGGAAAGTAGGTTTAGGAACAGTCTTAAACACAGTTACCTTCATCACCCATGCACTTCTGTACATGTTTCTGTCATCAGCCTGACATGTTTCTATCAGTTGCTTGGTGTTATAACTCCACATTATAGCCAGGAAGGTACACAGCTATATGAGAGGCATTTCAGCATTCTTGGCTGGAATTAGGAGGCAGCATTCCCAGAAATGATAGTGACTCCTGCAGTGTCTGCTTGTAAAAGTACTGAGTGTGTCTAGACTATCTCAGTGACAAGTTTTGAGCCCTCACTGGTGTCTTCTGTACTAAGGGAGTTCTGAAGATCTCTCTGAACAATCTAGTAAGGTATCAAATATGTACTGCACTGGCAAGGTGGACACAGCTTTTCCAGAGGCAGCTGGCACAAGCAGAGCAGCCCAGGAGGAAGTGAACCTGTGGAAGAGCACTCTGAGGACATGAGGGGGCTTTGATATTTCTTTGGTATTGTTCCACCTCATTTCTTTTTTGCATGTTTGCACAAAAGGAATCTGGGGTTATTTTAAACATATTGGGATATTAACTGTTCATCTTTTATTAGATCCTTTGGTACAGGGTCTTTTTTCAAGACAGGTCCTTGGTGTGATAATATGACTGTTGCCTAACTCAGCAAGACAGGAAAGCTGGGTAGAGAACTGCTTGAGCAGACATTCTGTGTCTGATGTATTTTGATGCATGTTCTTCTTGTTTGAATAAAATAATCTAAGAAAATTCCCTAGTCTCTTCCTCAAAAAAGAAATATCGTGATGCTACATTCCTGTGCTACTTATGAAATAAATAGAACGCAGACATGAGAAAAGCTTGCTGCACTGTGTCAGCGATGCCATCAGCCCTCAGGAAAACAGTTATGTATATGTATACATATAAAATACATAATATTTATTATATATATGCACACACACATGTACACTTCTATCTACATAAACACAAGCATATATGTGTTAGCGATACTTGGCAATAATTAGCTCCGTAACTCTGAGGTTTGATTTCCTACTAATGTGCAAGGATACAATCAAACTTTTGAATAAATTATAGACAAAATCCTTCTGTTGTCTAACATTTGACCCAGAGTTTCTGTAACCTGCTGTTTATTAAGACATACGGTACAATTAGAAGCTCTAAACACTTACAAGGATCTGTTGCCTGGGGGAGTATGTACACAGCATCTCCATTAAGCAATTTAAGTATTGTTAGTGTCAGTTTTAGCTTCCATTTTTTTCCACTTTCATTTCCTGTTCTAAGTGCATACTCTACATCCCTCTGCGCATTACATGATAGCGGATAAAGAGAAATTGCCAGTAGAAGCATAGTTTATTTGAAACTGCATTTTGTCACCAGTGATTTCCCTTTCCCTATTATATAACTGCATTCCTTCTGGCCATGGACAAAGGTCAGATGTTCACAGTAATTTTATTAGATCTATCAACAGCCTTTGATACCTCACAAATGAGGATTGCTGACCCACCCGCTGTTGGTGCTTCGTGCTTTCTCTTGTGGATAGTTTAGTTTAATGTGTTGCTTACTTCTGTGTATTGTGGATTTAGATGTTAGGATGACTGGGTGTATAAAGCTCATTAAAGGAAAAATATTTTTATCTGTGTAGCACACTATTTCTGTGTAGAGAAACTTGTCTCTCTTGTGTAAAGTATGGTAAATCATAGTCGTACAATGCAAAACTGATGGTAGAAGAGGCTCTCTGAATTTTTTTTTTCTTTGATAACAGAATGTCTCATTTGAGTTGCTCTGACAGAAAAGCCAAGTATAAAGGTCACTTCTGTAGCAACTTCACAGATGCTAAACTCTAATACCAGTGCTGTAATCTAGTTATCTCACAGTGGTATTTGGTGTCATGGTTAGTCTTTTCCTTCTTTCCGTAAGAGATTTTGTAGAGGCTTTGGAGCAGCTGTTATCCTGCTTTTTAATTTTATTTGTAGATCATTTTTCTTTTGCTGTGGTTTACTAATCGAGCAGTTCTTAACTGTCAACTGTTAGAGAAATTTCTTTGCATTAGAGCCCAACTGTGCAACAATGATTTCTCTACATCTGCTATATTTCTTGTTTCTAATTAAATCTGAGCACAGGCTTAAATACATCCTGAAATGCCTCATATTGAGTACAATTCATGTTAAGAGTAGGATATTAAATTAATGTTCATAGTTCTGAAGGAGCCCTAACTACAAGGCAAAGGGTTTATTGTATTTTAAGTAAAACTGTCTGTAACCCATATTCTTCCTCAGCCACCTTATCCCTAGATTTTCTGCTCTGTGCATGTTTGTCTTCATAAGGCATTCTATAGTTCCAGCTTTGGTGCCTAAATTGTGTATATTAAGGTTTTATTATGGTCCATAGTGTCTAGGAGGCTTTCACTGGCAGATTCTGATTTGTTTCGGTATTTGATCCTACCATAAGAGACAGTCTACTCCAGAGGTTCATCATCTGGCATTTGGTGTCCCCTAAGGTTTTGGATATACCAGAAGAATGTTGGGTGTTATACTGTTACTGCTGGAGTAGACATTCTCCCTGCCAGCCCACATCCTTGGATTTATTTTACATGGAAAACAAGACTTGAGAAGGGGACAGATGGAAAGTAAGGGAAATTCACCTCCTTGTATCTCAGTGCAAAATGGACAGAGCTAGGATGAATGCTTGAGACCTGGGAGCACCTCTGGGCCCTGTGATACAGGTATTAAGTGCTGGAGTCCTTAAAGGGACTTAGAAGTCCCTTACCCATGTAAAAAACACTTTAAAATGTGCTGTGAACCTGTCTGTAGTACAGCCTAACTAACCCTCAGTAAATATAAAATATATTTAAAAAAAAAAAAAAAATTGAAAGTGCTATAGTAGGCATTTAATTTATGCACAGAAAATTTAAATAGTCAGGAGTGAGTTAATGATCTGGCCTGCTAAAGTTTTAACCTTGCAGTTATGGAACAACTGCAGAGATTGGAAAGTGTTAGACACATTGGCGCCCTTGGATCCATATACTAAAGAAATGGAAAAACAATAGTAGGGGAAAAAATATCTTTTTTTTTTTTTTTTTTTTTTTTTTTTAATTTAATTAAAACTTTTTAAATTAATAAATAATATTGTAGGAATAAAAATTTTAGCCAGCTAAAACTGGAAAATATATACAAA
>JANHGN010006176.1:8857-34172 GCA_024605025.1 Megaceryle maxima
AATAGGCAGTGGTTCCAGGTGAGTATTTTAAAATACTTTAATTTTTTAAATGGTGACCTTTATGTTTTACCACTTCCTTTAAAAACACAAAAAAAAAAAAAAAAAAAAAAAAAAAAAGTGTCTAAATATGATGTGTGGTAAGTGCTCTGTATCTATTCAGCAGCATGCCACAGATGATCATCTGGGATTTTATCGACCCACCGCTACACGAGTTTCTGTTGGTTACCTTGAGCTGAACCCTCAGCTTCCATCTGTCCCACCCTGATAAGAGAAGAACAACAGAGTGAATCAGGGCTGGATGAAAAAGCCATCTATGGCTTACCACTGAAACCGTCGAACCAAGCTGTAATAGGAAAGAGTTAAAGTATGCATTTATTTACTTATACCAGAAAGTCTGAACAAATTATTTTTTTGATGATTAAAGGAAGTAAATAACACGTATCACAGGAATAGGTGTTTTACACACTGTTATATAACTGTTCCCTACTCGTTCCCTTCCCAATGACTACAGCACAAATAGAATCAGTGGCAGAGAAACAAAGGCCAAAAAAACCAAACAAACAAACAAAAAAAACAAACCAAAGAGACTGAGGAAAATATTTTACCCTGCTCAACAGATAATCAAATTATTCCTTTTTAGCTTGACAGGTACATCTTACTTCCCCCCCCCCCCCAAAGTTTGCTCTGTGTAAAACTTCTGAGTGAAATCCTGGCCCTGATAAAGACAAGAGGAGTTTCATTGTTGACTTCATCTAGCCTAGACAACTATTACCATTTAAACACAAAAATAATATAATGATCATCCTTATACAAGGAGCAAGCAGGGCTTTCAATATACAAAGCTTGACCCAGTTGATGACAGAAACTGTTTATAATTTTGTTTAATGCAAAGTGGGAACAACGTAATTTCTTAATTCTGTGTGCTCCTTGGTATGAACTGATTCATTTCTGGACAGAGACAGAGGGGGCGAAACAACAAAAAAGTCTAAGTGATCAATTTGTATAAATTGAATTTCATTTTTATTCCAATTGTCAGTATAGAAAAAGAACTACAGTAGAAGACCAATGGTTAATCCACTCATCAGTGCCCACCACAGACAGAAATGGAGCAGATTAAGCATATGGACACAAACCCTTGGCTACCTGTGTCTCACTAAGGACACACGGCAACAGTCAATACAAGGAGGACTTGAACCAGAGGCCTGAAGTGAAGTACAGGTAGGTAGGTGCCTGACCTACTGAGAATCTGGAAGGCTCCACTAAGGGATCTGGCAGGGCTGATTATTCCAGACAGTTCCTGCCTCAAATAAAAAATGCTGATTACAGTCTTACTTTTCTCTTATACCTAGTCGAGCATGGGACCAGGGAAGAGAGAGAGACAAAAGATCTCTACAACAAGAAAAGATGAGGTTCTAGCCCAAAGTATACATCAGAAAAATACCCTAAGCATATAAAGGAAAGAACAGGTGACCAAGCAGGTAGGTCAGATTTTGTTTCTACTAATTCTGACTGCGATTTCACAATAAGCAGATTCTTCCAACTATGTGTCATAGTTTTCCATTAAAAAAAAATCCATTATGTTGTGTTCAAGCAATACTGGAATGTTAGAGAGCTCACATGTAAAACATGCAACAAAATGACCTTTCTTTAATCTGGATTTGTGTTACATAGCTAGGACTGGCCTGGGAATGAATGTCCTCAGAAGAGGAACATAGCCAAGAAATACACCTGATGTAATTCCATTTCTTTAATAAATCTCGTTGGAAAAGGAAATGAAAAGAAAAAAAAAAAAAAAAAAAAGGAAAAAAGAAAGGAAATAAATAAATCAACCCCGTCCAGCACTATTTTACTCTAGTTTCGATTTTGACTTCAGCACCGGGGCCACGGACAGCAGGAGCCGTGCCCTCTCCCTGGGCCATGTCAGAGGTGTGCTCTGGCCACTCGCTTTCTTCCCTTGAGCCTCCTCACCCTGGCCCAGCTTAAACACCTACTGTTGCTGGTTTCCACAGCAGCAAGACAGCAAATATTTCTGTGGCAAATACGCTGGGGTGCCTCATTTCCCCAGATGAATATCAGCTGTTGCAATCTCCTAACAAAGACAATACCTGTGTGTTCCTGGAGCAAAGCCACAACCTGCAGTTATCATCAGTCGGATAAACCACAGCTGGTGACGCACAGCAATACTGAAGATGTGTCGTACAGAAAAGGTTCTTCTTTCAAAGGTAAATACTTCCAAATTGTGAAAACTTCACATCTAAGTTCGCTACTGTCAACAACCGATATATGTGTTTAAATGTATGTATAATTAATCCCTTGGCTCTATTCCTTGTTGCTTCTCTCCTGCAGAAAAGTGTCATTCTATGGAAGTGGCAAGGACCTATCAACATTTAATGGTTTTTGTAATGGGATTCTTAACAGCCTTTAAACACTAATGAAAGTCAAATCCACAGTGCTATATGCTGGAATAAATCTGAGACTACCTATTCAAAGACTCATTTAAAAGTAACTACTGCAGTTTGCAAATTTGACTTTTGGTTTTTTCTCTAGAAAGAATGATGTCAAGCCACCCAGCTCAAAGTACAAATAAATTCAATTGTCAAAAGAAAAAAGTAGCTTTAAAACAATTTGTTACTTTAATAGAATGCTAAAGGACTCTGTCCTTCAGTATGAACACCTCCTGTTTGATGGGATTATGCAGTATTTCTACCTTGACCTGCATTATAATTGTCAGGCAAGTTCTGCAGGGGTACAACTGACTGCACAGTTTGAAGTGCTCCACATAACATGGACGTGGCAAAGAATCACATACTGTGAACTGATCAGCACAATGCAGAGTTTAAAAATGTTGGACTCTGGAGAAGGAATTCCTCTCTGTGCTTGTGGTGTGCTGTAGATCAAACAAATTAAAATCTAGGAACTGAATACACTATTTTCTGCCCAGTGGGAGCTGCAAATTGATCGTTTGCATTATCCATCCATCTGGTAACTCCAATTGAGCGTATGTGACCCCACATAACACCTCTGTTTAGGAGACATCAAACTTATGCAAGAGAAAGGGCTCTCAAGTACCTCACAATTATCATGCTGGTCACATGCTCCATGGCGATTGCTATAGTAACCAGACACTTGCCATGGACACTTGCTAGCTAGAAGCATTCCTCTTGAATGCCTTGAAGTTTTAGTCTCTAGGTAATTGTGAATTTATGTTTTCATTTGGAATAGAGTTTAGAGGGTTTTGTATTCATCTGGCAAAGTCAAGATAACCAGAAATTAAATCTGAAATCAGTTATAAATAAAAAATAGAATTAATGTTTACGTCACCAATTCTGTAAAATACCTTGTGTCATTTAACATGCACAAACAGCAAAAGAAATGTGTCATTTTCAGAGGACTGTAACAAAATAAAGAACAATGGGGTTTTTTCCTTCCAGGTACTCAAAAGAGCCTCTAATGTTGAAATTATTATAAACATAGCTGGTAGTTACGATTCGTTACATTTAACATTCTCCTGTTAGGTACTGATTTCATTTCTGAGTATTCTGATCCAATTTCTACCTCTTGGATTTAAAGCATGTTTCAGTTTGTTTTTTTATAGTGACTGTTTCAAGTTGAACTTGAAATGTTCATCTGAAAGAGTTCAGCTGTTAAAGATTTGACATCCATGTGCTTTGGGCTAAACACCAAGGGAGCAGATCTAGGACTGAACCTGTAGGTTCAGCGACTGTAAGAGAGTAGCTTCACATCTACAGCAACTGAACTTCACACCAGATAAATGCATTTTCTGCTATGTCTGTCCCTGATATCACACTTAATACATGACAGGTACTTCCAAACAAGCTGTTCACAGCAAAGTTTCTCATTTTCTGGATGCTTATCAAAGAGCCTGTGATCTTTTCTTCAAATGATTCAAAACTCTCAGGCACAAAGTCCAGAGGACAGTTTATAACTGTGATCAGCAAGATGGAATATTTTCCAAGATGGAATATTTTCCATCCAGTTTTCCCAAATTAAGGGTCCAAATAGAGTCAAAACCTTTGACCATCATGTATCTTCCAGCATCCCTTCTATTAAATAGGGATAATTGTGTCTCTTCACTTGACAAAGTGTGAGGAAAATGACTTCATTCTTTTTCAACACTCTGGCTATTACTCTGATGAGCGCTATAAATGAGCCTCCAAGGGAATAATCATTTGAGCTTCAAAGGGGGTGTGGGTGTGCGTGTGTGTGTTGAACAACATGTTGTAAATAAGGCCTAGGGCCTCAAATCAAACAACGAGAAGGAAACAAGCTATTGAATAGCTTCTCATTGACCACGTGCCATTTATTTTGTGCACCAAATACAGCAGGAGTTGATGGAAAAAGTATTATGGGCATGCGTTATTGAAAACTATCATGATGTACACACGTGACTGGGCCAAACGAAAGCTGCAAAAGCATCTTCCAATTCTGCACTCTCCATTAACTCCTTTCAGTGAAGTTTGTAAGTATAGATATGAAAAAATTAGTAAGGACTCAAATATGATACAGGATTGGAGAGCAAGACATTCTGATTTGAGTGTCACTGCCATTTCCAGTGATCTCCTACCTTAGGTAAATAACTTTTACTTCAAGATAGTAAATCTATTGTTAGAAATATGTTCAAAACAGGAAAGGGCCATCAAGAATTACTACAGAAAGAAAAGAAAAGGCTAATTAGCTGAAAATATATTTTCCCACAGGCAAGATTAAGAACTGCAAGCTCTTCTGATTTAATCCCAACACCGTCACCAGCTCCTTTGGCTTTTATAAATCATTATTAGAGCAAATCCCTGACACCCTAGGAGCTTACCAACTGGCTCTGAAGCTACTGTAGCCAATTGCTCAACTCCGTACAGCAACCCCACAAAATACCACCCTGTCACCAGGTTAACAGCTAAATGCATCCTATTATAAACTGATTTTGAGAACCCGAGAGAGAATCATTAGCACAGGACACAACTGCAGTTTGAATCCACCCACGAGCAAAGGAAATGATTCAGACACCTGAGGCAGCCACTTCCAGTACTGAGCTCAGCACAGCAGTGGAGATGTTGTGCTAAGTGAGTTGATCTTGTATAAGATTCCACTGATCTTCATGAGATTTTCTTTTTGGTGATTAGCATTACCATTTCATGATAGATTCCTTCAAGCGATTCCACAGTCCTGTTTCTCTAGGCCCAAGAGCAAGGTGGCAGTACTGGGTAAGCCTCTGTGATAAATGGGACTGAAAGTATCTGAGCACCCATCACCTGAGCTCTCCTCCAAGCCACAATTCCACAGGCCAATGCCTGCAGGAGAAAATCCTGATGCCTTCTTAACCAATGAAATCCCTGTATCAGAGACCTTAAATGATGGCTCTCCCCTAAAAAGCTTCCTATTCTGTACCTGCCTATACTGGCATCTTCCTGCACCCCATTTTTTCCTACCACAATGTTCCACTTTGAAGTGTTTTACTTAAATATCTGGGACAATTTTTTGCCTTGAGAGAAAAAACACTTCCTCCAACTTTCAGAGAAAAATTGCATGTCTGTATATTTAGCAACAAAAACTGGAGTAACATTTAACAAAGAATTTATTCTTCCCTTACTGTAAAAGAACACTTCAGCAAGTCAGTCTGACATTCTACTGAAAATCCATCTTGTTAGAAAATATTCTCTTCGGAACTGTACCAATATGTACTCAATGAAATACACATTTTGAAAAATGAGAAGCGCTTCCTTTTTTCACCCAGAGGTATTGTACTTTGTAAAAATATATTTTAAAAATAACCATTTCACAATAGTAGAAAAAAATACAAATGATAAGATGTTCTCTTTGTGTTCAGGTAAGAGTTCTGTGCACAGATATAAGCAGGTCCTCAGTTTTGCTCTTAAGTGTTGGACTGAGCCAAACCCAGGCCCAGGCTGCGGTGGTGAGAGTTTTGACTCTTGTAGCAAACCGCTGTAAGGCAGTGCTCTCTGGGCCTCGCTCATCTACGCTCAACAGAAGAGACCCCACGGGTCCCAGAGGCTGCTTAGAGCTCTGCTGACAAATTGCACAGAAGAAGCTGAATTTCAGATGGCCCTTTTATAGCTCTGACCTCAGCCAAGTGCAACATTCAGTGAAATTTCAATTCAGTGAAGCACTTAATCACAGTTAAGCACTTTTCTGTACCATGACGATACTTAAAACGCATGCCAGAGTGGGGAAATTCCAAAGAAACCTTATACAACAGTCTGTAAGCTTACCTATCCTGCAAGTTAAAGTGTAAACCAATCAGAAACCAGATCTCGGTAGTTTTTTTTACTTCATATAACCGTCCTTAAACAGTAAAACTTTTTAGGTCAAAATTCTTAAATACGGAAGAATAAATGCTGTTCATTCCTGGTGATGATGGGCACTTACTAAACTGTACTTTTCTTATTTTATAATCTTGTCATTTCTGTGAAAAAAATGTAGTCATAGGCTTTCTAAGTTGCACTGGACTTGGTCACGATATATAATAGCTTGGAAGGAAATAATATTTAATAATCAAATCAACAATGAGTCTTAAGTATAAGCATCAGGTTTAACACCAGAACACACTTTCCAAAAGAGCTCAATTTTTAAAACACACTGGAAGAGACCATCTTTTATAGCTGCAACTTCCTCTAAAGACTCGGGCAGTACCCTGCACACAGCAGCCCTGCTCTCTCAGATTCACCTTAAGGAGATGGCACTTCTCCTACAATGTGGCAATTAACACTCACACAGTGAGTAACGGGATGAATCATGCTAGCAACCACCAAAAAAAACCCCAAAATCGAGGGAAATGGCTACACTGTATATTCTCCTGCCTTAAAATAGGTCTTCCCTTCGTATGGTGTACTGCGAATGGCCCAAATACATTTGATCTTAGAATAATTTTGCTGTTTATAGTAGCTTAAGCCAAAGCCTATAAGGAAGTGAATGCATTTATTTTTAACTCCCTGTCTCAATAGGGAAACTGGCAGCAAAGGGAGGTTACACTCCTCTGCTGCACACCAGGAGCTCAGTTCAATTTACAGAAAATAAAAGCAAATACAAATACAGTGCTGGCAAAATGTTAATCTGCCAAAGCTCTGGAAGATAAAGGTCATCTTGTAGATGTGAACAAGACATAGGACAAATCTTTTTGGGTAACACACTCTCAGCAAAAGTATTTTGGTAAATGGCCCATATTTGGGTCATTTAAAAAACCTCAAACCATCTGTATCTTGTGAAGTACTAGCTACTTTTCTTTAAACATGCCTTTGGGATGGGAACTATTTCGCTGCAATTCTAGTGGTATTTGACAGTGGAGTTACAACATGGTAAAAAGTCCAACTTGGAAAGTCACTAAAAGTGGAGCCTGGGGGGGGAAGAAGACCACCTGAAGAGCTTTACAGCCCAGGGAGAGCTCTGCTGCAGCCACAAGAACCTCTGCTACCCTTGACCTTGTGTCAAGAGTGTGGGAGATACTGGTGTCAATCAAGCACAAGAAATCTGCTACTAGTGCAATGAAAACAGAAGAAATAAGAGAGAAAGAAAAGCAGAAAGCAAGTAAAACTAAAGAATCAAATCTTAGAGCAAATCTGGGAACCTCTGGAGAAAGACATTTTGTCTATAAACTAGGGGTTATGAAGACAGTGCTTGCTTGCAGACCAGCAACAAACACGTGCAATTACGTGAGAAAAAAGCCTGAAATACTTGAATGCAACCAAAGGAGGACACAACAGGTGGCAAATAAATTTGGGTTATAATATAAAAGAGTAACTTCCGCTGAAATCAGCAATGCACATTTAGTATCTGGTTTGCTGCATTTTTACGATGGAGATTTATTAATTAGGTCTTCTTTTCCTTCTGCACTGAAGTCAGGATTCTTAATGTGAACGGAAGGAATATAAAATGTCTTGAGCATTTCCTTCCTGGCAAACCAGCTACAATAGCAAAGACAATTGTGAAACTCAATCTGTTTTAAACCTAAGAGCTAAAGTAACAGTTTAGAAAAGGGTTATTTTTAACTCTCTGTAGCTCTAATGGTAAATTTTCATTTTGGAAACATACGCGGAATTTCCACGTGCAGAATAATCAGAAGAGATAAACAAAACACTTTATGTAAAATAAATGGATGTCTTATGCTGCAAAGACTTAAAAATATTTCCCTTTGCCAGTATAAATACTCATAAAATTTGGAATGTGAAACAACAGCTGGGAACAGTTAGCTACAGGAGAAGTTGTCTGGTTGGTAGGTATTTTGAAAATCGATGCACATAGTGGCGACCGTAGGTTTTCATTTCCTTTTTGATAAGCCTTGCACAGAAAGAAAGCTCAGCGGGATTTCTTTCTGCCATGCTTTGGAACCTACTATGAATTTCATAAACTCACATTTGAGGGGTTTTAAACACACTTCTGAGCACAACAGTCAACACAATATGGAAAGCGCCATACGAAGGATGAAAAGGATCCATAATCACACGGCAGCACGAAGAACAACCCAGGCAGCACCACTCTTTGTCCAAGAGTTGCAGTGCTCCCTCCATTCAGGTTTTTACTGACTGAGTTGGGTTTCTTGGTTCTGGTTCTAGCAATAAGTCAGAATCAGTTTCTCCACAGGATGAATTCCTGACTGGAGCAGATGCAACTCTTAAGTTACACGGGGTTTTCATGCTTTGTTTCAACAAACATAGTCTTGCTTTTTACTACACGGGATGACAATCAAAATCTGGTACCAGAAAAAATTACTTTCAATTCCATTCAAGCACCTACACAGCTAATAGCTCAGAAAAGAGTGGGCAGATGAAGTCAAACAAACTCCTTTGGCAGAAGGGGCCAGAAGCTTGGGGCTTCCATGAGGATACAGGAGCCAGCACAATCCTCTCTTGACAAGATGGAAAACTGTCTTGGTATTCCCTTCCCAAAATACAGTACGCTGTTGTTTGCTGCAATCCCTCCCTAGGTTTGTCATTTAAAATGTCCTGACTTTTGTCTAACTCTTCCTGTCCCGTGTGTAATTTTTTGTAGCCTGTTTTCTTCCCTTATAAACTCTGCCCTTTTTCCCCTCAATTCCATCTGCCTGAGTTTCCTCTTAGCCATCTCCCTTTTGGATAAACTAAACCCAAATAGATATATATGTTTAATAATAACACATTGTGATTGTTTACCAACACTCCTGCAGCTTGTTTGTTCTAGGCCTTCTGTTGCCCCTTGTGTGAATCATCCATTTAGGCAGCAAACTTCAGGAAAAGCCTGCCTGTTGTTCTAAATCTGTACAGTGCCTAGCACATACAGCCCCATTCTCAATTATTAGAGTAACTTCATCAGTCCTCTGGGTTTTCTCACTTCTGGGTGAGAAGCGCTCCTATCAGGGTCCTCGTCATACCCCCTTTTCTTAGCCAGTATGTGCAATTCCTGTTAACATCCACAGCAATTTCACGTGTAGTTTTTGAGGAAAATCAAGCCCTTGCTGCACAAGTAAGAATTACTGTAATCCAAATGCTGGCGATGGCTGGTGGGAAGAGGAAAGAATGACCTGTTCCCGCTCATGGACGCTGCAGGACACTCTGAGTTCTGCATTCACTAACAAAAGCTTCTTTTCATTAAAGGGTAGAAAAAAAATCCCCTTTCATTCTCTAGCCTTTGAAGGGCTTACATCATTGCTTCTTCAATTTCAGGATTTCAGTGAAAACAAGCTTTCTTCTGGGCTGGTCAAATGACTGTTAACTAAGAATTCCCGGTAGTGTTCAATCTGCACTCTTTCTTAATTGATGGTTAGGGTACCCTCTAATGATGACTCATCTAATGAAGAAACAAAACCAGAGCAGAAACCCTCCCCACTCCTACAGTATCAATGTTACAGTGAACCTGGGCAGCTCTCCACTAACCAAGTCACCATACTGTGGGGTTTTTTTCTGCCCTGTAATTAGATCCAGGACATCGAAGGGAAAAACACAATGAACTTTATATATTGCAGACAAAATATTTTAACACTACCATTTCATCATTAACATAAAAATGGGATTTCATCATCAAGCTTGTGTCCAGCAGGTGCCCTGAATGTCAAGACAGGAATACTTTTTGAAAAGGAACAGAACTACCTTGACAGAATTAGCAAGGGAAAACAGATACTTGCACCAGCCACGTCTTTTTTTTTTTTTTTCCCCCCAATTAAATAATATAAATAATATACTTTTATCACCACAGCAGCACAACATTAGGTGCGATTCATTGCTTAGTTCACAGTTTTCTGCTGCTGATGTCTGAACACGGGTGTCGTACAGATTTGACCAACCAGACCGATCTGTTTCTCTCGGAAGGGCAGTTACCTCCAACGGGTAAAACAGTCCCACAGCAAGAAAATCAGTGGGCGTGGGTTAGGGTTTTTTCTTCAGAAATCCCTAATCTGTTGAAACAACAACTTTGGGAATTGTTGGTCATTTAATTTAAACATGAACACTATTCAGATAGAATACTACCAATGTGCTAAATTTTAACAGCTTTATATTTATATTGTTTATATATAGAACATGTGTTATATAGAACAGGTATTATTATAGCACATGTATAAACCCGCATGTGTAATATCTATGTTAAGTTTACATTAAACATCCAAATAAGAATCAAGCGAAAATTTTTTCATCAAAATAGATCAGGTCTATTATTTTGCTTAGTTTGGTTTTAAAGCAATTTAGTGTCAATTCATAACAGCAAATGGTAATAAGTTAGAAGCTCTCAGGTAATGAAAATGTTAAGTTTTAACCCAGATGAGAGTCCTTTTTCAAAGCAATGATGGTCTTTAATGCTGATCAGAGCAGAGCTGCTGCTAGATGCTAAGAACAGGATTTGCTCTCTGCATGGGTAGGTCAATATTAAAGCTCCATGCAAATGAAGGTGTTTATTTTAAAATAAGATTTCCTATTATACACATGATGTATATATCACGAGCCACGGCATCTTCTGGGGGTAGACCTGACCTTTTTGTTCATATCTACTCATCCCCCGAACTAAAGATAGGCGAGGAACAATTTAAAACGTCAATACGTTTGAGAAGTGTCAGTAAGTTTGTGGTCACTGGCATGAGACAGAAGAAGCACATGGATCACAAGATGTGAAATGTTTTGCCAGTTATATAATTGCTTATTCTGAAGGACACTCAGTAGTAAAAATCAGCTATTAATAACTTTAGCCTAGAAAGTAGAACATCAAATCCCAAGAAAACAAGTCAACCTTTGGCAGACACTGCATTAGACATTCTTAAATGTATTATGTCTGTGAAATTAAATTGCACTAAATAAAAACAGTTAACTGAGGTGAGCAGTAAAATTCAAGTAGAAATAAGAGGACTTCTTACAATTTCTGGTTTTATTTTCATTAAATAATCCCCACCAGTGCTCACAATCCAAATCTGTCAGTGGCACACTAATAAAGGATACCGAACATAAAATGGACCTGAAGGAACTGCAGCTAGAAACAAGCCTTGGTCCAAAGCCAGAAGAGACTTACTTCAGCTCATCACCTAGAATGAAAAATCTAAACAGCAAAGCAATGAACAGCATAAATGCAATCTGATTATTTACATGGTCATCTCCATACACATCTTTCTCTGGCCTGGCCCCTCAAGCTCTGACTTGACACAGATGCTTCCTTTCCCCTTTGTACCAGACTATTTAGCAAATGGAGAACGCAGATCCTTCAGGATTTAATAAAATATTTACTTTGGATCAGAAAATTTAGATTCACTTTCTGATGTGACATAGGTAGACAACAGTACTTATGAATTCGGACTGATTGCAGTAAAAGTTTTTCATCCTGGCAACAGTGTTGCCATAGCAATCCCAGCTGATCGGATATTCCTAGCAACCGCTCATAAGTCTCCATCCCCAGCACTGCCTGTGTTCCTCCAAAGCTGAGCTGCATGACCTCATTGCCAAAACCCAGCCGTCGCCAGGAGAATGATTAGAGTAGCACGAGCACCTTCCCTGCAAACACCACAGATGCCACCTGATACGCGAGTACAAAGTGCATTTTGCAAACGGGAAGGCAGGGAAAGCAAGCCAGGCCTCTGGGTACAGCAGAGCAAAAGATAAGTTTTCATTTAGCTTCTCCAGAAATACCTTGGTCAGCTGGGATCCTAAATCTCACCATGTCTTCAAAGAGATGTCATTAATGTGAAACTTAATTTTTTACATTAATTACGTGAAGACTGTGAATGACACTGTGTATTATCCTCACAGAAAATTGTAGACTGAATTCATTACCAATTAAACGTGCAGGTTCACTGCGGAAGGGAGGGTGACGGACATGACACATTTGTTGGATTTTTAGTAGAATCACTTACTGCTACTATGCTGAAATTCAATTCCAGCTTTATATGGATATAACAAGATATTTTTTTAACTTTCTCTTTGATTGTATTTCTCCTACAGTTCTGCAGCACCTTGTAAATGGCTGCAGAATCTTCCACCATTTACTGTTCATTCTCTTAATCTCAATGCTTGGGTGAGCGATGGGCCGATCCTTAGATTGGGTTGGCTAGCCCCTGCAGCACTTGCTGGGAAGAGCTGCACAGAACAGCTAGAACCACAGAGGAAGCACAGCACTGCTCCTCTCAAAACGCTCTACACTGGGCATACAGAGCAATTAACTAGGGAAGGTGAACCAGCAGGACCTTTGCTACCAGGAACTACGCAAACTGTATGAACAAGGGTGCTTCTGAGATAGCTGAAGATAAACCAGGAACTGGCAACTCGCAACACCTATGTTACTCCAACCACACACACTGTGTTTGGCAGCCACCTTCAATTCCTGTTGCAGGCTGCGTGCTGCCACTGCTACTTACGGCTAGGCTTCCCTCCGCTATTCGCTTGGTACAGCAGTGACAGAAAATAGGAGTACTCAGACTTAAAATAAAACATGAGTTTTCATGCAAATTCAATTTAAGACCAAGTGATTCACATCTCTTCACTCAATGCTTTATGGACTTTATGTGGGAATGAAAATGGGAATAGGAGAGAATAGTACTCAGGGTAGAGATGGAGGGGGAAGTGAAAGGGATAGAGTGACTACTGCTTAAAAAACAGACTTGGACCTGCTATCTACTATGAAACCTCAATGTGTTACCACTAGAAATACTAGTAGAGAACAACAGCTTGGCAAATAGCCTGATCTCAACCCTATACCAACTTGCCCCAAAGGAAACTTTCATCAGCTTTTCAGAATCGTTAGCTGACCTCAATATCCATACATAAAATGGAGATTAAGCCTGACATTTCAGCTTTGCTACTTTTTACCAAGTGGAAATTATGCAGAATTCTGCCAGATGCTTAGCTAATATGCAGACAATTTGATAAATATCAGCTAGTGCTCTACTTTTTCATTTCCTGCATATTGCTATTCAGAAGGATCCTGGGAAGATGCACAATATGGTGCTGCAAAGCACCCAACTATATTGTATTTACTTGGACAGATTTTGCGGTTTCTTTCAAGTGTGCTAAATATAGCTGATTATTTTTCTTTCTAGCCTAGAAAAGGAAAATCTCAGCTGACACAGATTTCTTCTCAGCAGTTGCCTGCAAGCCTTGGTTGCAGATATGCTTCCACAGTGAAGACCAAGCAGCACAGTCCTGTGGTGGCAGGTGCTCTGACCACACACCACACTACCACCATGCGGTGTTTTCTGTTCCAAAATTAAGCACAGATAAGAGAAGAGAAATGCTTTTTGCATCAGCTGCCAATGTATCGTATTTGTAATTTAATCCAGAAACAAAAAAGATTCCACATAGCTTATCACATTAACTATTTGGCTTAATGTATTGTCAGTCTAGAATCAAAGCAAAATCTGCATATATTGTGCTTTTTATTTTTTTTAAGACCAAAGAAATGCCAACTGACACTCTTTCAGTTACGTCACTTTGATGGTGTTGAGCCAGAACCATCATGTTAGGAATCCTTACATAATTCATTCAGGTAATTTTCATTCTGACTAGGTGAAAAGAGATGGTTTAAGGATTCCATACTAAACATGGCATATTTTCTTTTTTAACCTTTTAAAAGTGTTTTTAATAAATACATTAAAAAAAAAAAAGGGGGGGTGCCACCATCTACCCAATATAAATTATACTCCTTACTTGCAACCGTCTCATTATAAAGCTCTATTTTTCAAGGTGAGAACTGTTAAAAGCTCTCCATTAGCAGTGTATGGTGCACTAAAAAAATCTTACTATGCCACTCAAAGAACCAGTGCTAAAAGAACATTACACTCGCAAATCTCCGAACTCAAACCATACAAAAGCTGAAATTACAGTTGAAATCTGCCCTTTTGGAGCGTCAATATTGTGCACCACCACATCGTAGAAGAGAGTATTTGCTCCCCAGAGCAATTAGGGGCCACCTCATCCCATCAGGCCTATTATTTTCTCTTCTCCTTTTATCTGTCTTTTAATACAATGTCTTTGTGCAACGTCAGAACAGTTATTTCTCCTCGCCCCGTCCATGTGCGCCCAGCCCCTGCCCTCACCTGCTGCTGGCCCAGCATGTCCACGTAACCCTCCGTCTCCCAGGCAGTTCTCCTTTCCTGGCTCCCTCCCTCGCCCACCACCACTCCATCCCACTGCAGGTGGTCAGTGAGGTTACCTGCAGCCTCCCTGACTTTCCTGCCCCAGCAGGTTGCTGCCGTTAGCAGAGCAAGGCTACTCCACTTTGCCCCTCATTCTCATTCCTGACAGTATTTGCATATAATGTATGAAGGCTTATTTGCAAAAGAAACTCTCGCGGAGAAAGAAATCATGCATGAGGCTCCTAAGAATTTCCTCAGGCAGATTTGGAGCTCATTAGTATGGCTCCTAGGGCTATTGGCACGCATGCAGCTCGAAAGAAATCCTTCTGCTGAGAACATGATGGATTCCACCAATCGTTAGCAGCACAGTGGGAAATTTTTCCCTTTTTCATCCATCACAATTGATACGCAGCTTGTGTACAGCGACTTCAAAACATCTGCAAATAGCTGAATGGCAAGAGGTCAGTGGAAATAAACTGTGCTGAAAATAAAGTTGTTAAAATGATGCAAATGGTACACAGCGTTAAACACAAATGAACCATGGCAACTGTTTCAGGGGCAGAAACTCCAGCCTTGTTTCTCTGCTATAAATCTGACATCACTGAATCTCTAGACAGATTCTAGAATCATTTTAATCATTCCATCAGTTCAGGTAAAGGAAAATTTAAACCTCTGACCTAAGGGAATTCAGTCGCAAATCAAATCTTCTAACCTATCTTTGTTGTTGTTTACAGATACAATACAAAGGTTTTTGTGATGGTTCTTTAATTTTGGCTTGGGGTAGCTAACAGGTGCAGAGATTTAAAAAACAGAGTATGTGTGCTGCTTGTCACGTGACCAAATCAGGAAACTTGGTTTCTGGAACCCCCCTGCCAAAGCAAACAGGGCTTACACAGTCAGGTCTTCCAAAACAGATGCTGCCTCGAGCGTCACTGGAAGGAGGCAAAAATCACCGAAGGTTTCTTGAAGCATATTTTATTCATGCCAAAATTAAAGAACTTCCGTAAATCGGTGAGGGAAGACTCTCAAACCTTCAGCAATTCAGATGGACTACAGCGAGGCATTCTGTTCCTATTAAAGGTTAGTTGGCAATTTTTTGAATAACAATCCAGCAAGCCCAGCTCCTTACGCAATTTAACGCTGGCTACGTGCACAGCGTACATAAGCGTACATAATTCCGACTGGAAACATGCTAACAGCAAAGGTCACTAGCAGTTGAAGCAACATTGCAAGACAGCCAGCCAACTACTGAATTTACCCTTACGCTGTGATGGGAAGATGACATAAAGGACACTTGCCGGGTCAACTACAGATCCCTGGCCTCACAGTGAGCATCCTACGACTGCACTCCGTGGCCTGTGTTACGTACTAGGCCAGATGACATCTCCGCGGTGCTTTCTGGTAGTCTCAATTCTGCTAGTTGCATTAGTGTTAAAAAAAATACAGACAATTAAACCGGGGTCCGTATGTGAAATTTGCCCCCCAAACGACGTCGATTCCTTTATGTACTGGATTAGTACTTTAAGCCAGACACAAATCCCCTTTCTTCACTTCAGCGGCAGTGCCAAACTACCTGCATCTCTCTGAAGCCAACAGCCACAAGCAGAAACTCCTAACAAGCTTTGACCCTTGCATGAGGAACTGCTTTCCATTCTTGTTTTGAGAATATAATGTGGAGGAAGCACACACATAATATCACTTTGCACATGAAAATCACTAATTCTGGGAGCGTGTTGAGAGTTCAGCCTGCAAACCTGCACAGCTTTGTGCTTTTATCTTTGGAGACCCATTTGCAAATTTAGCTCCATCTGTTACTAGTCAGGAAAGAAACAGATCTAGGTTTTTAAATCTTATCCCCTATGACTGTAAACCTTAAGCTGTAATAAAATAAAACCTATAGAGCTCCTTAATTTCTCCACAGATTTATAACTTGAAAAAATATTTTTAAACTGGACAGAAGCCTGAGATTTATTTCCTGGAAGTTCCGTGTTTGCAAACAGACAGTAAATGACCTACTTGCTGGATGTTTAGGAACAGGGCATGGTGATGTTCCCCTGGAGTGCCTGAGTTTATTACAATTTTTAAAAAAGGAAATAAACCAAGACCCTGCCCCACAATGCCTGATAAACGCTCTATTTTCAGAATATACTTCCCAGAGAACAAAGAACTAGAGGGAAGAGACAGGGGTCTCCCCAGGTTTTTTAGGTGGTTTTTTTCTGCATATTTTAATTTTTCAAGATGTCGTTTTTTCAGTAACTCTTAAGTCTTGAGTTCTAACCCAACATAACAAATAAATAAATAAATAACTTTACAAATACAGGGAGATTATTATCAAAACCCTTTTGGGATATGCCCCACATAGCTGAGAGAGGCCAAGATTTTATACACATTTATCTGAGTTATTCTAAAACCTCCTTGCTAACAGAAATGCATGGTAAAATGGAGCAGCAGAAAACACTAAAAGGTCCTGGATTTTCCCGCTGTTCTCATGATGCTGCCTGCGCAGCAAACCAGGGCCGGAGTCCATGAAGAGGGGGCCTCGCAGGGAACCACCTCCCCCCAGACGCCACCGAGTTGGGACACAAGGACAACAGTCCCACTATTCCCAGCTGCTGCCAGGCTGGGCTCCCTGAGCAGCCAGGGTCCTGCTGGGTTCTGTTCTCTGGTTGGCAGAGGCAACAGCTGCTTCCCACAGGAGCTACCTGGGATCTGGGGAGGCTCCTATGGGAAGCCATGGCACAGGAGCCAGAAAAAAGCAGGCCGGTACCAAGGACCAACCACAGCATCAAGTGCCATGGCAGAAGAGTGGCAGGAGTGAAACAAATTTTTAAGAATGGGAAGACTTGTTGGAAGAACAAAGAGAATCTGATGATAAAAACATCCAGGTGGAGTAGTGAGACATTTGCAAAGCAGAAAAGAAGTTTAAAGTCTAATCCTGAAGAGAGCAGTTATGAAATGGCAAGGTAGACAGTATTCTCAGGGTACCGGCTACACTCTTATTAAACTATAACTATGTATAAACATTCAAACAACAACTCAGCACTTCAGCAATCTTTTAAAATCTTCCAACTTTTAAGAAAATACATTAAAGAGAACAGAAGTGGATTGCCTTTAGTTTTCTTTACATGGAAAATGCTGCCAGGCAAGCAAAAGCCACCATAATGCTATGCTGTAAAATATTTTGCAATGAAAATATTCAATAGCAGCATTATTAATGTCAGCATGCTATAAATCAGATGGCCCAAAAATCTAACAGCAACTAAAACCTCACGATGGATTTGGTTTTTCTTCATACTCGACTGCCGTTTCTGATTACTTTAATTGGTTACTATTCGCAATTCTGTATTTAGGGAAATTAGACAATAAATTATATAGCTAATCATGTGGTCACACGAATCATATAAACATCATATTACTCTGTCTAGGAAATTGCCTGCTGTTTTAGTTGGAACTTAAGTAGAAAAGGAATAAAATCTGTCACAAGGCCAGGGAATCTTGATGTTATTTTAAGGCTGGTGTTTCATTTAGCCTGATGCCCCACGGGCACACTCTGCTGGGAAGCCAGCATGTTGGGGTTATTTCAGAGGCAAAGAGTAGCTGACCCAACACAGTGATACAGGGCAGGGAAGGCCTGGCTGCTCCATCCCAGGACAGTGAGGGAAGGAGGGAGGAGCAGGGACTTCAAACCTCTTTCACTCCTGGACCCATATGAAACTGCCAAGCCAGAGGCTCTACCAAATCTCCACTTGACTTCCTGGGGCCCATTCACCCTAATTAACCAAGAAAGGTGAAAACAGTTTACTTGCAGGCATTAACTGCGGTTCAGGATATCACCGTTTTGCCACAGGGGAACAAACAGTACCTCCTCCCCACCCTGCACTAAGATTAGACCTCTTTTAAAGAACTGTGCAGAAAAAGTGAAATGCGGGAAGTGCGTAGGACTCTTCCCCCAGTTTCCTCTTCCCATTCTAATTTCTTTCAAGACACTGAAAAAGGCTCATTGAAAACACAGTCGAGTGGGTGATACAGTATATTCATGGCTGGTTCATGTGAGATTTGACTCTGGGTCAAAAGCATTCTCAGTACATTGTCATTTTCCCTGGAGTGTTATCTACATACTAATGGGGAACTCCTGGTGTTTTTTATGACGACAGAGATTCACACTAATGTTATTCCTTTCAGTTTTGATGTATTCTTCCCACTGAGTTGCTGCAGGGAATGCAGGGAAGAAAATGCTATTAAAAATCAGGGCAGAATTTTGCTACCACAGAAATATGGAGTAACTCCTGAGAAGGAAGCAGGAACTCTCCAGTACATGCTCCCCTCATTTCAAACCAAGCTAATCCTTGGCAAGGTCAGTTGTCAGAGGATGGCTTCTTTTGTTACACATAAATAGCCTGAAAACTGATCTAGCTGTACTTTGTCTAATAATTTTCAGCTAAAACTTTGACAATGAACATTTGCCAGCATGTTACATACT
The DNA here is from genome assembly GCA_024605025.1 of Megaceryle maxima. Classification (NCBI taxonomy): domain Eukaryota; kingdom Metazoa; phylum Chordata; class Aves; order Coraciiformes; family Cerylidae; genus Megaceryle; species Megaceryle maxima. Next base: position 27,886 of record JANHGN010006176.1, read on the forward strand.
GTGTAACTGAAATTTGCGTTGCTCCATGGAAACAGGCCAAGGATATACTTTACCTACTTAAAATTAGTCTATGAAAGTGGTAAACAGTCTTCATGCAAACCTTTTTAGTCAAAATGTTAGTGTTTATAGGAGTAACATTTTTTCAGCCATTCTAGTCTCATATGAGCTCAAGTTATTTAACTTTGAAATTTCCTTCCAAGGCCAAGATGCGCAGAAAGCAGCAGCACACAACTGAGACCATCAGATCAACTCTGTGCCAGAAAGATCCCTTCTGTAAACACTGAGCATCTTTAATGGTCTCAGTTTTGCTATCCACTGACAGTGTTGTGGCTCTAGGCCATAATCAATAGCTACTGATTTACCTTGAGGTTATGATGGCTTGTAAAAAAGAGTCTGTAACTCAGGTGAGCAGAACCTTTCAACTCAAGTAGCCCCATTAAAATCAAATAACAGAGTCTAGGTAAATGAAGTGGGGAAAAATTAGATAAGCCTAGTTTAATTCCAGGAAATACATAGCTGACACTAAACATACTCATTAATCTACTCACACCTCCAGTAGCACGTACTCTTGGTGGCTAAAGCGATAAAATGGTACTTGAAAAGCATTTTACATCTAAAAGCTGAATAGTTTTCACCACATTCATGATGTGGATGTATATCAAGAGAAGACCTCTACCAAAGCAACAGTGGTGCTTTCCTGGTAACCTGCTCACAAAGAGCTGGTCAGAGCCAAACCTGCTCTTCCCAGGTTACACTTGGCAGCTGCAGCACTTTTTCAGAGCTGTCTGGTGACTGAGGGAAGCATTCCAGGCACTACACAATGGAAAATAAAACCTAGTAGGGCAGAGAGGAAGTAAATCACAACAATACTATGAAAAACCATTAAAAGATATACACAGAAAGCCCTCTAATCCAGAGCATGTATAAACAGACAAGGATGAAGAGTCCCAATGTGTTTCCATGTCAACTTGATGCACAGTAAAAGGAATGGAGAAATTTAATAATGGACTTAAATAGCCTGCTTTATCCAGAGAAGTATCTAAAACAAGAGTAGGTATGACTTCAGTTTGCTCAAACTTCCCAGAAATGGGTATTTCTTTTAAAATTATGTATTAATTATATAGATGAGAATAGTAACACTATTCTGCAAGTATGAGGAGACACCTTTCTCTTCCTCTATCTGTATTTCAAGAGGTACAGAAGAACTCTCAAAAGAGGAAAGAAAAAATGAAGTGATGAACATCACTGTAAAGTGAGTAAGGTAATGCTTAAAAAAAGACTAGAACAACAAAATCCTTGGGAATATTAATAAAGCATAGTTAATACCAAAATTCAAAGGCTTGTCAGAAGCAGGCAAGCCCCAGTTAATGTTGCAGAGATAATAAAGCGAGAACAGCAGTCTTGTTTGTAGTGACAATGAAAAAAAATAGCAACGCACAAAATAAAAAGGTATAACGTAAGAAAAAGTAAGCAGATGGACTGTATTTCAAATTGCAAAACCCAAGATAAATAGCCAAAAACGTTTTGATGTGATGCCACTATATGTCATCTAATGCTACTTACAATTATCATTCACCCTGGTCCCTCTCAGAAATGGTTCACATTTCTTTCCAGCCATCTATGTCCAGTAACTCACACCACCAGGTCTCTGAGGTTGGAACCAGGGGGGGTACATTTCTAAAGAGAAAGCAAGGAGAAGCTCACACTATTAAAGGCATGGTAAGATGGAAGCCCAAAAGTGGGACAGCTCAACTGTCGGGAGGAGCAAGCCTCCCCTCTTGCTGCCCTCGAGCAGCACTTGGCTTTTCCTGCAAGCTTGCAGGAAAGCAAGTTTTCCCCTCAGCTTTCACCCAGTCCACTTAGTGCAATCCAGCTTTTTCAAGCATCCATTCTGCTGGCAAAGGGCCAGGGCCAGAAGCCGGTCTGGTGCAGCCTGCTGGTAACAGAGGTGAGCTATATGCCACAGCTTTAAGATGGAAGGAACTCTGGAAGCCTCTTGGGAAATGCCTACCTTCCTCCTGGGTGACAAAACTGGTCTGTTGTAGCTTTGCACAGGGCTTGGAAGGCACTCTTGTCCTTTACTCCAAAACTAAGAATATAGTAGGAGCCAAACTCCTGAAAGCTGGGAGAAGCAAGACGACAATCCTTTGTCACATTTCATTGTACAGTGACGGACACAAACCAGTTTGGTGAGATGACAGAATGTAGCAGAGAGCTCCTTATGCTTCAAGTAGATTTTCTGAATAAACCAAAAAATATGTCCTCCAAAAACACCCCCAGTGCATGGATTTTCTGCCAGTTGAAAGATGGCCTAGTAAAACCAAAACCGAGATGAGATGTGACAGAATATGCTACTTCTGTCATTTTAATTAACACTAACAATATTGAACCACGTTAATCAAACAATATGCCACAATTTGAATTCAAAGATGTCTGTATTATTCATAAGCAAGCTTTAAATTTTGGTCTGTTCTGCATGTCAGACCTAATGATTGAGGTGAGGCATCATTATAAATCACTCAGAGTAGCTGCACTCAGCTACAAAATCATTAGAAACTACTGGGCTGTAATGCACTGCCTTGTCTTTCTCCTTATCAGGTACGTGCCAATGCACATATTGTACTGACAGCTGAAATGAATGACAGTTAGGAGCTTAAAGAACTTCCAAAACCTGCCTCCAATGCCATAGTGAGATAGTTTATGATACACTGAGATTGAAAAGTCTAATAGAAAGGCACATTTACTAAATTCTCCTCTGAAATTCTTCATTTATCTAACAAAAGCGTGCAGACAGAATACCAAAAAACGGGTTTACGTCCACCTTGGAGCACGCACTAAAACCTAATGTCACACATTAATTCAAAAAATGGTCAGCATAAAGCACCAGGGTGTAGCAGCGTAGCCAGAGTTGATGCACTTCAGTCTAGTTATTTCATCTTGCTTTTAACACATCTTTTTTTCCCTGGGCTGTCAAGCTTGGGCTCAATTTTCACATATTAGACTGCACTACTGTTCCAAATTAAAACAAACGGAGAGCTCTCTGACCTCTTATTTGCTTTCTTCTAGTCACCTCATGGCACAGCTAAGTGTACAGTGGAAAGTGTCTCATTAAAATCTAGCTAAATTGAGCAAAGCTAAGTGCTTTCTACAGATTGAATTCTTCCCAGGGCTGACAGATTGCTTAACAGAGCTGCAGTTCTTCTCCTGACACTGTGCACTTTCAAGTAGCGTACCATTTTGTTCTTTAAGCATCTGAAAAGCTGAAGAGCAGGCTTTTCTAGCAGGAAGGGCAAGTCATAATGTTAGAAGTAGATTCTCCCATATGTACAATTGTTTGTTCTGCATTTCCATTTCAATACATACACTTTCTTCTTGTGTACACCAATTAACAAAACCCTGCAACTCTGCTAAAGTGATTCAACTGGGAATTCAACCCAATGCCATCTTGACTGTAACTCACGCTTTGGGTCACTTTTTGGCAAGAATACAAAGGGCTAGAATTCATTTTTGTCTGAAATAGTGTTACCAGGGGAGCCAAGTGAGGTTGCTGGTCTGCTTTACACAATTGATGCTGGTTATGAAAAATGTCAAACATGTATTTCATCAGAGATTCCCAGTCCTTTAAGGTAACAAAAAATTAAGACTATGTTTATTTTACAGACTCATAGAGATGAGGAGTGGGTTGACAAAAGATTTCTCTCATGAGGGACAAACTTGTACAATCAGCTGCCCCCTGCCTTCCTCACACGCCCAACCTCCGCTCACCACAGCTGTTGAAAAATAGCAATACTTCATGGATTAGTCACCCAAAGGTGTTATTTTTACTCACTTGTCTTCTGTACAAACAAAAGCACCTAGTAAGGTCTTTAAGTGCCTCCCCTGTCCCCTTGCTGCAGCCCTGACAGCAGGCTGCTAGCTGTGGGATATACAGCAAGACAGGCTTCCTGCCCCACAGGAACTTCTTCTTTTGAACACTGAAAACTGAAGCAGCCTGGTAACGCTTTTGCAATAAGGACAGCAAAGGAACCACACAGCACAAAACTCACAATGGCCATAATTTTGTTTAAAACAATAAAAGGCTGCAGTTTCTATAACATGGAGAGTCTGATGCAGCACATCTTATCAACACTGAATACTGTTTGGGAAAACAAACAAACAGCAACAACAAAATCAAAAAGAAAACAGCAAACCACAAACAGAAGCTTCACCTTCAATAGACTTAGTTGAATAAAGGTTATTGGCTATGACTGGCTAAAACCCCCTAATCCTAGGCCGCTGGCTTCACGCAGGTGCACCCTTCTGCTTCTTGTATTCCGTTACCCCAGACAGTTATTTGATTTATGCATCTTACTGCCATTCATCACCGACTTGTAACTCCAGAAACACCTTTAGTTATCGCTGCGAGTGGAAACGTGTATCTGCGTATAACATAGTTTAAGTCAACTAGAAAGTCTGAAATAAATGCTACTCCATCAAAATACAAAAGAGCTAAAAATAGTTTAGAACTCCTCCTATTGAAGAGCTCCCCTTTTCTACAACAATTTGCAACATGATGATCAGGAAAAAATGTGAGAGAATAGAAAATCCAGTATTATAAACTACCAAAGCAAACTTCAGTTAAAAGAAGATAAAGTGACAGCATTATATCACACAGAAGAACAGAGATGAAAATAAAATCATACAATTAAGAGTTGAAATGGAAATTCTTCCAACTCTTCTATCAAACATTAAAGTGATTAAAAGTTCAGGGTAGGTCTCTGAAATGTGTTTTTAATCACCTTCTTATTTTACTCACATGCTAATGGTATAATTGCTCTTCACATGAAGAGTGAAAAAGCAGAAATCAGACACAACACTTTTCCTAAGTAATCTTGCAGGACCAGATAGGAACATAAGAGAGTCATGAAACACAGCAAGTGTCAAGAGGACACAAGCTGCAAGGGCAGATTAGCTATTTTGATTCTATATCTAGAGGATCTGATCCATCAGCACATGAAGATTAGAAATTGCTTTGCTACAGCTGCGGCCCCCTTTTTTTTTTTTAATTATTTTTAAACCGTGGGTTGAGTTTTAACTGATCCCTGAGTGATCGGCTGCAAGTGAAAATGCAAGGTAGTAAAAAGAGACCTGCTGTTAATAATAGCTGAGGAACTACAGAGTAAGGAAAGCAACAAAGCCAATCAGAATGCCACCGCTTAGGAGTTACCGCATTAAGTTTCTACCATCAGGAGAAAGATTACTTATGTAAAATTAATAAGGAACTTGGTTTTTATGTGAAATGCTACAAGGGAATTTCTTTTGTGCCACTGATGTAGTAGAATATTTATGAGCATTGGGAATCAGGGCAGTCAGAATTATGACAAACAGAGGTCACAGAGAGGAGGATCGCAAGGTTACATCTTTTCCTTTGTTTTTTACTGAATGCGTGCAGCCAGGCATCTTTACAGGGATTTTTGCTGTCCTGAACAACAAGAACAAGAAAAAGTGTTGGGAATTTGTTTGGAGGTGACCTGGATCTGTGCATTGCAATACCCATTTTTATTTGTTTGGAACAAACATCTCCATTTGGACTCATTTTCCAACATGCAGGAAGACTCCACTGCCCAAATGCATGACTTTTTTTAACCACGGAACTGCCTGAAGCTGAAAATGAGAAGTAAGCTGAAGAGATCATACTGAACTGGACATACTAGAAATGTATAACCAGGTGAATGGACACAGTAGTAGTGACTGCAGGGAGAACGTTTTAGCATGCTTTTTGACTCTGTATACAGTCACTGAAAACTTTAGAACAGCAACTGAAGCAAGAAACTTCCCTTCTCAGCTCCAGTTTGCAGAGCATCAAAACACAAACCAGCAGAGACCAAGAAAACACCCTGATCTTCAGCATCTGCTTTGCCCATAAAATGGAGCAGAACCCTTTTATTCCTTAAGCAGGGAGAAGATACACAGTTTTATAGTTAAATTGGAACACACCCCCTTCTTTTGTCCTTTTCTTTTGTATACACACAAATGACCCAATTTAGCATAGCACTGAGGGAATCTCCTGAGACAGGCAAAGTTCATGAAAATATTCATAGGAGAAAAGGTATGTCATTATCCCCAGGCTCTGCCTACTAGGCTGTAATTAGAAAAAGACCTCTATTCCAGCAGATGGGTCTCCTGGCCTCTTTCCAGTCTACACTTCATGTTGACTATTATGACAACCCAAACTATGAATGAAGGAACTGAAATAAAAGGTTTCCTTGGACAGATCCAATTCATACATTATGAATATAATTTCTTTT
>JANHGN010006177.1:0-18632 GCA_024605025.1 Megaceryle maxima
GACTTGTAAGGATGGTGTTAAGATACATACCATAAAGACTGGGAAGCAGCAGTATGAGCCATTTAAGAAACCAAGGAAAAGATAAAGTTCAAATGCTGATTTTGGCATTTGTATTTCTCTGACAAAGTTTATCTAAAGCTAAAAAGTATTAAATAAATAATAATAAAAAAAAGATCACAGGCATCCACAGTGCTAATATTTCCTAATTCGACTACTCAGTTCCTAAACTGCAGATTTCACTAATGGATTGCTATTAAAAATAAATCAGCAAAACAGTGCATGCATTTTTCCTTCCATACAGCTGGAGCAAGCATTCAGCGTTCTCATATGCAGCTAGTTGAAAGACAGATATCAGCCTCCACATGGAATTACTTACCCAGAAGCATGTTTCTCATCTAATGTTAGTTCAGCAGAATAGAAAGTTCTGCACGATAGATCTAGCACAGGGACCGTTCTCACAAGCTCCTTTTTGACTTGGTGCAAGTTTTGACTAAGGTTTGAACTTGAGCTGCTGAGAAATATGCCTAGCCCCATAAAGCTACTAAGACACTTTACTTCACTCTCATTGGTGAATGAGTCCTCTTCAGACTATTTAGAAGTGATGCAGACACAGGCAGCAGCTGGTGCCACCTTAATTTGAGGTAATAAAAGCATGAAAAAGTCATCACTTCACTAAAGTTTTAAAGTTACATATTTTAATATATCTGTCCTGAAATTGCTTTTAAACTAGTTCCCTGTCTTTGACTAAGGGAAAAACTCCCTACCCAACTACTGTATTAGAGTAATAGAGTGTGTATCAAGGAAAATATGAATGGAAGGCTAAATTCAAGTTTTGAAAAAGCAAATGCCCTGTTTTTCCATAGTGCTTGATAACACCGCAGCTGAACTTGTCTCCTCTGATACTAAAGGCTTCCTTTAAAGAAATACCACCAGGGAGATGGCATGGGATTTTTTATCTTGAAATTCATCTACAAGACTGATTTCAACATGGAATAAAACCACTTAGAATGCCTTTGCTACCATGGCAAGTACATACTGAACACTAAAATTCACCACTGACTTGCTTTTGCATGGTTAAAATTAACCTCTGCTATGATAAGAAACAAAAACAATCACCCATATCCTATCATAGAAGCAAAAGGCACATCATCTGAAAGCCGGGACTGAAATAATAAATTACTAATGAAAAGCGGTGTCCATGCCCTGCATCCCCTCATTTTGGGATGTGCTATGTCAGTAGACCACAGCTGGGGTCTGCACAGAACTTCTGACTTCAAAAGAATTTTTCCAAGAGCATCCCAATAAAGAAGGATACTCAATTACTCAATACACAGAACTTTACTGGAAAAAACCAAAACCAAAAAGCAAACCAAAAAAAAAAACCAAACACAACCCACCCCCCATCCCAAAATCCAAGCACATTCATTAGGTACAGATTTTTATCTGATGCAATTTGCAGTTGCAGTAATATCAGATAATTCCTCATTGAGAAACTGAAGATTACAGAATAAACCCTTCCACTTCAGTGCTTTGCCTTAAATGTATACAATTAAGATATACTTGATTTCCTCATTTGTTTTGTATAAAAGTGAAAGGATAGGAAAAGAAGTAGAAGGGGACTTTGAAAAGCAAACTACTTGGAAGAAACTTCTACAATACGAGAAATAATAGAAATTTTTTTTGTTAACAGATTAATTTTGTACCCAGTCCTTAATAAAACACGTTCTAGTGACCACATTTCTCTAGGGTGTGACTACCGGTCACTCAAAATAGCACACGTGAAAATTTAGCTTAATCTTATTTTATTCTAGGATGTCCTACTCCTCATCCTTTCTACTAAAAGGGGGATTTCTCTGATAATTACCTGTCAGCAGGACTTGGCAGCAACCACACGATTCTGTTAGATGTCCTGAAATAAAGCTCTCTGATCTTTAAGCAAATCTTGGGATCTTTGAAGATGTGACTCATTCTCTTTGCGCAATTCGAATCGGTAACACCAAACCTCTATGAAACTCTATACGTGGGTTTCATGTAGACTCTGTTGACTTAGCAAGGTAACCAGTATTTCCAAGCAAATATTACATTCTCTCATGCTGACAAGAACACTAATACTTGTATTTTCTGTGATGCCTGAAGCATTTTTTAATTATTTTTTTAGATTTCATTGTTAACTGTGGACGAGCCTCACATGTTCCATAAGAATGTACTGTGTTTATAGACTAGAGCAAAGCAAAAAAGTCAAGGACACTATCTCCCTCTGAACTGGCAGGCGTGTTTTCCCCACTCCCTCCATTTGTTCACTGACTGTAACATCTCTTTTTTGTCAATGTTTGATAGCTCCTTGCTAAAGACATTACAATGCACCAGCATGCTCATGTTTAACCATGCCATTGGTTCAATGCACTGTAGCTCTCTTCTGTGTTCCTCTCAACAGTGGCTAACAGCCTGTCTCACAGAAGACCAGTCTTTGGTTGCAGAGGAAGGTCTTAGGACTCATTAATCAGTTTTAATATTTTAGCCTGCCCTCTAGCTCACGTCTAAAATGTGATCTCCAGGACACAAAGAGGCATGTTTTTAACTACAGATGTATCTTCCCCTGCCTTTAAAATAACTATTAACTCCCATCTACTCTACTAACACCCACTGTCCCAAGATTCTGGACATCTCTTGATTTTTCTTTTGTGCAAGAAGACCTTTTCAGAGATCCATAATCAGTGCTGTTACAGCACAGATGGTTCCTGCATACTACCAGCATGATGGCCTCTTCGGCTATGAGGGCATGGAGTACAACTGTGCAAGCACAACATGTACAAGCACAACAGACAAAAAAAAAAAAAAAAAAAAGAGAGGGGCTTAAACACAGTGTAACCTCTGGGAGAAGAATGGAATAAAAGCGCAAAATGTTATATTATAGAAGGTGGCAGAGAAGTGAAAACAAAGCAAAAACATTAAGGAGAAATTAAATTAAAACATGCAAAGAACAATGATATATTAAATACGAAAAAAAAAAAAGCAAATGTCTTTTTTCTTTTCCTCCAGTTAGCTATCAAGCACTGACCTTCCAGAAAACAAGGTAGGACAACATTAACTGCAAGTGTGGTGGTAGCTACTACCACAAGTATAAAGATGGCATTTAGACTTCCATTCTTTCTACATCCATTCTCTGTCCCCAGATGGCTTTTATACAGCTAAGTCTCCTTACCAGACTACAACATAGAATGCTTATATTTTGGCTGATGTTCAGAAACTTGGAGAATTGTAGTGGTAAATTATGATGAAGAAAAATGGACAGTGTATGTAGATGTGCTGTATTTTCAGCTGGAGCACAGAGCAAATCATCCCATCAGAAGTCCAAAGTTTTGCACTTTGGACTTCTGTAAAGATTAGTGTCAAACAGCAATAATAGCATTCTCCTGTCAAACTCTTAATACACTTCTCTGTATGACCATGCTTGGACCCTTTAGGTTTGGTCCTTTGTTTTTCATGCATGAATAAATCTTGCTGTACACATTCTCAAGGTTATATCTTCAGTGCACCATGTACGAGTTACATACAGAAGTGTTGCAGAAGATTTTCACAGAAGGGCAATCTAGGAAAAAGGGGCCATTGCTACTACATCTGGTAATAACATGAAAGTTAAGAAGACAAAATTTAGTAGTTAAGGTTTGACCTTATTGTTATTGTGCTACCCATCATGACTCAACTTTGCTCACCAAATAGTTTCATATACGCATTCTGATCAGAATGATACTGTTAAGATCTCAGCTAAAATGAATATCATAAATATCTCAAATTGATAAGGATAGTTGGAGTATCACAGTAATAAACCACAAGCACTCTCCAGACACCTTGACAACCAATGACTAATTTGTGAAAGAAAGGACTTTTGTTCAATAAAAAACACAACTAACCTACCTCCTATAATAAAGGATTCACACCAGTAATCAAACTTTTGCTAAGCACAGATAATGCCAAATCACCCATACTTTGCTCTAAAATTCAAGGCAGGAATCAAAGCAAAAGTAAGGTAACTGTGAGAATACTGAAGCCTTGTCAAACATGCTGGGGAATCTGCTGGCCAAGTAGAATAACCTGACCCTACTATACAGAAACACAGGAACAGGCAGAAGTCATCATCAAGCACATGTCCAGGGAGTAACAGTTAAATCCCTTTCCTCAGAAGATGAATTTCATAGGACACTATGAACTCCCAAGGCTTCTCAGAAATTTCTCACAACAGGTAAGTATTGAATCAAAGAAGTTCTGTTACTCTCCTCTGAGCTTTTTTCCCATATAGGGTTAATTACAATGCATTGTGGTACATCCTGACACAAAGTGGAGGCAAGCAACTGTATTCTCCTAAACTCTCGAATATTAACCCCTGCCAAGACATATGCACATCCAGTCATATATGAATTACAGCTCTTCCTGTCACACAGAGCACTGGATCCAGCCCTCACTAGAAGTTTTGCTCTAGGAGGATTTAGAAAAGCACATTTAAGTCTGCCCCAGTTTACGGATAAAATATATCTCTCATAGTAAACACATATACAAAATGCATATTAAAAGCTATCAGCTCATGCTGTGTATCTTGTTAGTTGTTCTTACGTGAAGGAAATCCTGCTTATTGCTACTTGTCTATATATCTACTTCACACAGATGCATCAGACACATATAGTACATGTGCCTATGCACTCCATTAAACTTAGCACTCTGTACTCTGTTGCATGCTAAATAAAATAATAAAACATCAGTCCTGTCGCAGTTTACACTATTCTGGAAAAAAATAAAGTCAATACATTCCAGTTCCTTAGACCTACAGCACACCCTCGAAGAAGGCATTTTACCTTCAATAGCTCCTCCTAGGACACAGGTGAGATGACCTATATTCCCTTATATGTTACCTTTACAGAGCACAGAGGTCTTTCCATAAATAGCAAACAGGTGTCATGTTTTTTGAGACATAAACCTTCAAGGTTTATGGCAAGGGATGAGGCAGCCATAAGAACTTATTGACAATTTAATTTTCCACCCTAGAAACTGGATCTTCATAATCAAATTCTTAGGTCTTTCTCCAGCCTCGAGGACTGCCATGGGTCCAAGAGGTATGCAGCCTTCAAGGCTCAAACAAAGACTGATAAGAATATCAAAGTCATGCCACATTTCAGTAGAAATGCACAGTAATTTTTTTTTTAAAGTTATTAATCACCATTGTCCCATCTCACTTGCTACTTTGACCCAAGAATTTATTATAAGGTCTAGATGACAGCAAATGTTTTAGGAGCCATCCTAGTAAGTAATTACTTCACCGCAGTTAGAAAAAAAGAGAATGACAAACTTATTTTCTGCTGGGAATCTTGTGTTCCCAAGCAGTGGAGAAAAGGATGTTTCCCCATGAAGCGTATCAGACCCTCTTAGCCTTTCCTCAAAGTTCTCACACTCTGTTTGCATTGCATTTCTGTATAACCTTCAGACAAATAAATGTAGAATTGAAAAAAATTGTACATTTGGAAATAGCAAAACCTTAGCAGTAATACATCTCTTCCTCAGATTTTGCTTCCAGAATTCAAATACATACACATTTGTCATAATGTTAATGATAAAGATGTGCTAAATACCGTGAACAGTGGGGAAGCACAGAGCTTAAGTAGCTGCAAGCTAGTCTAAAAAATTCTATAAAACATCCCTTGATGATTTTTAATTACATGTATTACAGTAATGCTGAGAGGTGTCAACATCAAGCTCCACTGTACTAAGATCTCTCCATACACAAGTTAAGAAAGAATTACTGACTTAAAAGATTACAGTTCAAGAAAGCAATACCAAAAAAAAAAAGTTAAAAGTACATCAAGTTTTATGTATAATGAATTAGAGCATCTGTAACATTCCTGAAATCAAAATGAAAGGGGTTTATTTTATAACAAGTCTTCTATACTATGAATATTCTATTCTGATCATTTTCTTAATTATGACATCTTTCCTAGAGCTAGAAAACAGTTATCCCATCACAACAGGTAAATCGCAGGGACTTTACTCCTGAAATAGAACAATTTTTTTTTAGAAAATTACAACACCCCATCAAACAAACAGACAAATCCACAAAGGCTTAACAGTCCAATGCCATTTGCAAAGCACTTTGTCACTCAGAAAGAAACAACACTCATTCTCCAGAGATTTCCAAATAATGGTGCAAAGCATTGTATGGTCAGACAGAGGAAGCCTTTGTGCTTGAACAAAAGCAGAAGCACTTTCAGGCAAAAAGGGAAGATGAAAAGGGAGGAGGTGAGATGGATTCAGGTTGCTAACTTTCTATTGCTTGGGTAAGGGAAGCATATTGTCACGTATATTGATACCCGTAAGAGCTACTGTCTGATTTCTAAAGAAAGTATTTGACTTCAGTATCATGAATATCTTGAATGAAACTATCTTGAGAGCAACCCCTTTGACACCAGGCATATGAAAATACAGTAAAGGCTATGGGAGAAGAGCAATAATAAGTTCCTTGCAGATAACTTATTTTTTTTTAATCAGCATGCTTCTCTCTGTTGTTAAGGGATAATAGATATTAGCAAACCTATCATCAGTTCGTACGACATAAATGGAAGTAGACTAGGTTACAGTCAAGTTAGATAAATGATAAAAAATGAGAAAGACACTTGCACTGACATGAAAAAAGTTTCAGACAGACTTCTGAGCCATTATTTAGTTTGAAAAATACATTCAAATCCTTCCAATAACTAGTAGCCTTAGGAATTATTAAAAAAAGAAAACACGCATACTGTTTGCAAGGACTAATGTGCCAAAAAGCCTGAACACAGACAGGAGGTATCAAGACAGTTTTCCCGAGAGAATGAAGCCGTAAGAAAAACATCCCATTCAGGTGTATTATAACACAGGCTGACAGCTCAAACTGCAATACACATACAAAATTTTAAATTTAAGAAGCAGCATAGCAAAGCCAGAAAACACTTGATGACCTGATTTGTTTCATTTACATTTTAAAGCAGATAATGACACGTTGATCAATTTAAAGTTCATATTTTTGGCAGGCTAGATCTTTTTTGCAAATAATACTCAAGATATGACGACAGCATCGAGCCACTGACTTGTTCAAATTTGTGCTGGAAATGGCCCCAAATTACCTTCTGATATTTCAATGATGAGTTACAAAAAGAGTAACATCCTGACACCAAAAAACAAACAAACAAACAAAAACAAACAAAAAAACCCCAAAACAAAACAAACAAAAACACCAAAGAAAAACAGAAAAAGAAATTAAATAATGTCAATACATCATCCCTGACTCACAGGCTCACTCATCAGGTGATCCTATTGGCAGGTTTATCCGAGATAGTATTTCTTTCTGTTCAGATTTTTACATCCCTCCCCTCCTAACAGACATTCTCATTTAATGACAGGGCACAACAGGAAGCCTCTACAGATAAAAACACTTCTGATAAAATGCAGGGCTGCAAGAATGTACATTCTAGTCCTAACCTAAGTACTTCAACAGTACTCAAGTATGACACAGTGCAACTCTCTTAGAACTTTTGTTAATCCAGAGTTTTAAACAAATGCTGATGAAAGGCTCCTGCCTTCAGGGGCTGAGTTGCTTAACTGGCACAACCTGAGAAACACAATTTCCACCCATACTCTGTAAGCGTGAAGTGAGATGTCTGCTCTTCTGCAGACTGTGTATTGGTTCCAGTCTTCTCCCACACATCCTTTTCAAGTTGGAGAGGAACTGCGCATTCTCCAGGCTCCCTTCCCTTCAATCCTTCCTCTCTGTTTGCGACTTTGTCTCAGTTTTCCTTTTTTTTTTTTTTTTTTTTAATCTTTCCATCTATCCTTTCTCTACTTAATTCACACTCCACTGTACCCAACTATGATGGTTGTTTTTCCTTCCCCCCACCCGGGGGCTTGCACAATATCTCATTCTGAAGCCTCTTGTTCATATATTTCTGCAACACATCAGATCAATAGCACCTGCGTCAGAGCCAGCTGGAAAGAAAGCACACACATCAGCATCGCTATGTTGTAGATCATGGGAAGAGAGAAAGCTCTGAGGAATTGAGCCACCCAGCACACAAGAATCTATGCTAGGGTTATTTTGGATATGGAAGATGCGTGTAAGAAGAGGACGGTGCTCTCCACTACACAAGGGGATCATTTCTAGGGTCAGGCGGGTGAATTCCAGTGTAGTAGGACACAATCTGTTGCAATAAATTCCCTCTGAAGCAGATGGATGTGTTACTCTACAAAGAGAAGAGTCTTTCAGAGCATGGTGACAAGTAGTAGTTCATTTTTATTTCAGCCTTAGGTGTGAAAGCCAATTAAACTGCTTAACTGACACAAGACACAGAGTTAATTTTTCTTGGCAGACAGCCTTCTCTTTCTACAGTCATCAAATTGTGTGCATGGGCTTTGCAGAGATGGTATCTGTACAGACACATCAGAACTAGAAGCAGGTTTACACCTGCTAAAATCCATCCCAAAGGGTTTGCAGGTTCACAGATGCACACAGTTGTTTGAATGTTTCTGAGACTCCGTAAGTATTTATATCTACTACGAATACAAGCATATGCTCCCAAAGCTGTGTATGAGCAAGTGCAAGATACACAGAAAGTTGGCTGAAAATTTCCAAGCTTTGGGTGGAAGAAGAAAAACAACCCTCCCCAACTCCAGGAACAGCATTGCAGCAGTGGCTTCACTGTCAGAACTCCACTTATACACTGTTTTGATGGAAAATTCCGTAAGTTTTCTCTGTAGCTTCCAAAGCTATCATTTCTAAAAGAGTCACATGAATTGCTACAATTCAAAAATCACAGCGACATTTCAGAGCAATTACTTCATCTTGAAATATTATCTCTGAATCACATTACATTCGATAAGCTTTGCTCATAGAAGGTTATTTGCAATGTATGCATGACATCCTGTCTTTTCAATCTGGATTAAAAAAACCCGTCATCTTGCAATTTTACTCTCTAAGCTTCTTATTTGATACATTAGCTGCCTTCTATCACTTGCATTTAGGTATGTATTTCCTCCAGGGCATCTGAGAATTAGCAGTTTTATCCTTTTAGGACAACTTACTCACATGGGACATCCTTTCTTTAGCAGGGTACTGAGCCAGCTAATGAAAGTTCTCCAGAGACATTTAAAGCACTGATAGCATTAAGTAAGGTCATTCCAGACACGTGTTATAAACCTAATTTAATTAATCATAGATTGAAGTAATTTGGTTTTGCTCAATCAGAATGGCATGTATTCTCACCAGTTTTCTTGAAACAGAAATTTTTTTATGTTCTTCAACAGATTCAAAGCACTACAGTCTGCCACCATATTGCCAAAGTACCAACATACTGCAGTGCATAACAGAATGCAGATTTATGCCCAGAAAAAAAAACCTGAGTTTTTAATTGTCATACAGAAAACAGATAAGCATCACAACATTTTTTTGATACAACAGACACACATACGCATTTTCTCCAGTAAAAAAAAAAAACAAACAAACAAACAAAAAAAATCATCTCATTCAGATTCAGCTATTTCAATAGTGTCATTATCTTGATACAAGTATTAGGAATGTAAAGCCACTTCACCAATCTTTTTCTAATCTGGTGATCATTCTTGAGGTCTATTTCTCTATTATCTGCCACTCAATCCAGTTCCCAACTACACAGAAACCAAAAGAAATGTCAGATCATGTGTCCTTGGAAAACTGAGCCAGCTGTCTTTTTGGGACTTACAATCCTTCAGCTTCAAGTCAGTTTAAGTCTGAGATACCTTTACAAGAAATCACAACTCAAGCTCTCTTTAAATGAATGGTACTAAGCCATAACAATTGCAATTACACATGCTTATACAGTATTAATTTAAGCTGCCGCCATGGACCAGTTTCCTAATGAAAGCAAGGGCAAGACCTCCTAAGGTGGATGAGGCTTACACCCGTCCTGCTTCTAAATGATATTACAAGACAGATTTTGTTGAGCAAGCCAGTTTACAAGGGAAGCTTTATGTGTTGCCACACAATGAAACACAAATAATAAACATTTGGGAACAGATGAACTAAAACCAGCTGAATGAAATGGACTCTGAAGTATAGCCACAGACCATTTAGGCACTTAACAACACTTAAATATAGTTTAAGGAAAATTATAAACAATTTACATTGTCTTTTAAGCAGATAAAGGTTGGGGTTTTTTTGACTCTTACCTTAAAAAAGTATTCCTGGTAAATCAAAACATCAGATGAAGTCTTGTCATCAGCGCTCTCTCAATGTACCGTGTTATTTCTAAGTCACTCACATTCCCCAGTTATATCTGACCTCTTGGGCTCATGAGAAAAAGTGATGAAGATCACTCAATATTTACCAGTTTAATAAAATCATAATTGTTGTGTTCTTAAATAGAAAGATTAAAGTTTAGAGAAGCAAATTTTAATTGACTTGAGCAGAGGACCACTTTCTGTGAAGGAGTCAGTTCTTGAAGTCTGCTCATTTTGACAGCTGTAGAACCGTACCAAACACCTGGGAATATGTTATATCATAATGATTACCAATATATTTAAAATAATAAGCTAACCTCTACATGTCCCCTAACAATAAATTATATAATAAATTGAATATATAAATATATATCCATTACTGCCCCAAGGTCAAGATGATAGCAAAAATAAGACTACAGGACCTCTTAAAAGCCCTACTGGGCAACAGATGGACACAGCACCTACCTACTAACCTAACAGAGTGACATGAAAGTCACTTGTCTATATATTGTCTGTACATTTTTCTTGAAGTCAGGCTACTGAAGAAGGTAAGCATGCTTTAAAGTATATGAATTTGGGATAAAAAAGTCACCACCTTCTAGTTTCCCCAAACCTTCTCACTGGTGTAGTGACTACCTGTAACTCAGCCCTGCTAGTCTGCAATCTGCACTACTCTTTAACCCCAAGTCACTACTTTGGTAGGTTTCTACTTACCTGGGATGTTCTGTGCTCGTGCTAGGCAGACATCAGGAGCATCTAGAAATATATGTGCACAGAGGAGCCTGTGAGGCTTGGTCACACTATCTCATTTTAAATGCAGATAAATAATGGTGGACTATATTTTTAATCTCATTTTCACTTCCTCCTGCAATATATGGAAATATCTGTATTATCTGGGAATGAATTAACTGGGTAGTTTGGGCTTGCTGTCTGCACTATAAATTGTCAGTTAAAATAGGTACCTTAACAAGAGCCTTCACTCAGTGAAGGAGCAATGTGAGAAAGTAGCTCACCTGCTCCCAACCTATCTGCAATTATTTAAGAAGCAGAGTATTATTTTATTATTTCTGTATTTGCAGATGTTTCTAGGTCTCCTTGCCCATTGCTCTCCTAAGCATGTCAGGTATCTTCTTTCATTTCACTTATTTCAATGAAAATTTAATGGGTACACAGTAGTTAAGCAGACTTAGTAGAAGATGATCAGAAATGGTTTTATCATATGATAACTTAGCCTTAAGTTTCCTTTTCTCAATTGCATGTTCTTTAGATATAAATAATATATTTCCTAAAACTTCTTCAAGAAATTATCTCCTTAAAGAGAAACTTGAGAAAGAGTAAGACTGGCTTTAGTTTCTTATTTTAAAAACTGGACTTCCACAGAAAACAAAGAACATGCCACATAAGGTAAATGTGTTTAATTTTGCATCTCAAATCATTAAAAATATATTGCATATGAGAAAATAACTGCTTTAGAAAGATTTCAAGATGTTTACAGGCAAAGTAAAAATAAATGTATAGAAGACAACTCACAGAAAGGAAAAGTCTGTGTAATTAACTCAACGCCAAGAACTTTGTCCTTCAAAACTAGTGGGAAGGATAAAGACCACTATCAGTACTGTCCCAGAGCATTTTCTGTCATCAGTGTGTTAACCTGTACAGGGCAGCCATTCTCAAATACATCATGAGAAAGAGGTGATTACCTCCTGAACCTAGAAAAGGACTCTTAACAAAATTTTGCCCTCTTTGGAAATGGACTGTCAGCCAAGTAATTCTCCTCTGTCAACGTAAATAAAGATAAAAGATTAGCAGCAATAGAACTGTGGAATATTAATATTTCCACATTAAGAAATCAGCTAAAAAATAATTTAGTATTTGATTCTTGGACACCTCTGAACAGTCTCACAAAAGCACTCTTCTGTCTACCTCTTCCAAACCGTTCACTCATTTTTATCTGTCAGCATTTATGGCCCCTGACAGGAGAAAAACTAACAAGACAAGTGTTGCTTCTGTACAAGATCCCAGTTTGGATCTTGACTGAAACTTGAGATGCAAAGAGACAGAGAAGCTTTGTCTCAATCCTTCATATAACCTTTTATTTGGATATGGGAAGGCTGACCAAGAACACAGACTAGCACCAAAATACATCATCTTGCAATCTCACATCTACTTTTTGAGGACAACTGATATCCTATTTTTTCCTTACAGAGAAATGGACATCTTCTATCAATAAGAACCCATGTACAAAGAACAGAAAAAAACCAGAAACTATGTCTGACATTATTGGCTGTGAATCCAAACACAGAGATTTCATAACAAGCACTGGTCATTTCAACCATGTCTGAAATCTCACTGTGAAACACAAATATGCTTAATCCTAATTTAGTTTAATTTTTAACCCTGGATGCACGAGGGCTTTATAAGCAGAGCTAGAGTTGTGATCATCTCACTCAGTGCTTGTCAGGCTGCACCTGGAGACCTACATACAGCTGTGTTCCCCACAAATTAAGACAGACATGGACAGACTGGAGGTGTCCAAAGAAGGGCCATAAAGTTGATCAAAGGACTGGAGAACCTGGCCTATGAGGAAAAACTGAAGGAGTTGTGTCTTCTCACTGGAAAAGGGAAGGCTTAGATGAGGACATCATCACAGTATTTCATTACTTAAAGGGCAGCTGCAAAGAGGATGGAGGCTCTTACTTCACAAGGAATCACACAAAGAAGACAATGGACAATGAGTACAAGTTACATGGGAAAGGTTTCATCTTGACAGAATGAACAACCTCCCCAGATACATGGTGGAGTCTCCATTGCTGGAGGCTTTCAAGGTATGATTGATATGATTGCACAGGGTGTTGGAAAATCTCATTTAGACTCTCCTTCACAGACAAGATTGGACCAAGTGGACTTTTGAGGTCCCTTCCAACCTGGCTGCTCTCCTATACTACGATTAACCAGTTTTGCAAGAATATATTGTGATAAAGGTTGCAAGTATATATATATATATGCTGATGAACATGGTATTATCAAAGAATTTATCTCTTCACCCTTTTTCAAAACAGCCATTGAAACTGTGAGGACTTCCATGATTTTGCTTGTAGTGTTTCTTGAATAAGCAAGTTTCAAGTCACAGCCACTATACATAGTATAGTCCATCAGAGATGAACAGTTTTATCTAGTAATAAATAGATCTAAACATACAATTCAAGAGCATAAAAATAACATCAAGAAATCTTATTAAATCTAGACTTATTAAAATAACCTACAAGGGAAAGTTGCCATCTATAGTTCTAACATCCACCTGCCAAAACCTCTGTAGATTATGTGAAATAATTAAGAGTTTGTACAGAACCTTGAGACATAGAAAAACTAAAAGTTCTTATGACTAAATAATCACAACTCAAAATACTGTGACAAAATTTTCAAGATTTAAAAATCCCAAGGATGATCCAGTTAGGCTTCTTAAAGACCTCTATTGTTCCATGTATCCTCTGAAGCTGCAGTGTGGAAGTGTTCTAGGAAATACATTTTTATATTGAAATGGCCAGTTCATATGTGTAGTATTCTTTTATGTCTTCAGCTTCAGTTGATGAAACGTGAGGGGAAACACACCAAAAAAAACCCACTACAGTTTGTCAGGTTTTATTTTCTCTCCTACTATTACAATTGACAAGAAAATGTTTGTGGATAACTAGCTGTGATAGCACCTAACATTGCATGCTCTGCGCTTTGCTCCCTCAGAGAAAGCATTTGCTGTAGCAGATAAGAATAGCCAGTCAATACTGACCTGGAAACGGGCTCATTACCATCTTGCATAAGCCTAGTAACTTATTATGAAATGCATTCATTAATTTTACAAACAAAAAGGTCAAATCCCAAATCCTTTCCTCATCTTTTAGCTCTCATCTTTGTGTTTTTATCCAGAAAAAAATTAATTCACCATAATAAAGCTATTATTAATTTTTAGCATAATACATTACTCTGCCACAAGTTCTTTCCTCTTCCTCCTCTACTCTTGTGAATCTTATTACTGCAATATTAGCTACTGGTTTTACTTAAATAATTTCCTCTCTTAAATGTCAAGATAATGCAACATCATAACAAGACAGACCATAATAAAAGAACAGCTGATTCTTCAAGACCTCTACAACTGGTTTTAACCCTTTTCTATGCAGATGAGACCTAGTTCTATAAAAGCATAAAACCAAGGTGTGCTAAATTATACTACTTTAGGAAATGAGAGATTTGCACATTAATACAATAATCTACCTTAAAATCTAGACATAGCTGCTGCTGAGATCTTCAAGAAATAAAACAGGCAGAGATTGATAAGGCTGTCTTTCAAACATCTGTACTGCAACTACATGTAAGAGGTCAAGTGTTTACTGGTCAAGTGTTTACTTGTCAATATTGTTAAAATGGAGCTTGAATACTGCTCATAATAGATGGAACTTTTATATAGAAGCCTCTGCATATTGTTATTAAACTCAACCTAAAACAAAAATAGCTGTTAAAACACTTTTTTTTTTTCCCCTTTAGATCTTCTATAAGTTTGTTGTGGTTTTTTTTTTTTTGTTGTTGTTCCTTCCTGTACAAACAGAAGACGTGCTTAAGCATTCTTAGGCACCTTGCTGAAGGGGATACAGATATGTAAGTTCCCAATAGTAGACATATTTACATAATTTAAATCCATAACAAATAAAGCACAATGCTCAAAACTCAGTTTGGTTTTTTTTTTTACATATATTTTTATGTAACTATATATTATTCTGTAGTTTCTGGGGTTTTGCTTAACTTCTTAGTAAGAATAAAACTCTCTGTGCTTTAACATCATTTCCCCTCATCTTGATTGACTTGAGAAGCTTTCCAGCAGGAAAATATGGTAATTACAAATATGGTAATTACAGATCTGGTCCTTTTTGTCAGCTACAAATGTAGTAATCAGAGCTGGCTTTTGCTTAATAAAGTAGTTGCTGAACTAAAATCCTGCTCATCTAACATCAAATCTTTTAAAGGGGTAGGGGTGAAATATTTAAGAAAGTTTTCCCATAATAGCCACCAGCAAAAATCTTAATTATGCTGAAATTATGAGATCTATTGTCTTATTTTTTCTTATCATGAATCTTCATTCTAAAACAGATACAGTTGTTTGGAAAACTGCAATTACATGATCCCTTGGTACCTCTTGATCTCATGCAGACTGCTCTTATAGTTAACATTTATGAGAGAGAAAAAACCTCTTAATCTATAAAATGCCCAGCATCCAAGTTTTAACAACATTATGTATGAAGGTGAAGTTCACTAAGCCATGTGGGAACTGAAAATCAGGATGCATCTTAACATTAGCTCCATGAAATGCTGCATACTCGGCTCTTATGTCTGGATTTACAGAAGCTGTGGCAGTTTTAAAATCAGTTAATGATCTGTCACAAAAACCCTACTTTCCCAAAAGCAGAACAGCTTCCTCTCTAGATAAATGTATCCACAGATACAACTGAACACATTCTGCCTCAGAAGCCACACCACAAATGCCACAGGGAGAAGCAGCATGGCTCTTAGATATAAACACCCAGTCCTTTTTTCCTCTCCTTCTCAAAATACAGCTTCACCAAGAATTTCCATTAGGTAAGAATAACTATGTCTATCATAGTTCCTGATGACTTCCACATCATCTGGAGAAATTATGCATTTCTCTGGAATGATGATGAAATATTATTCGGATTAACTACATTTCAGTCTTGTATGGCTTATACGACTACAATGTTTTCATTGATTCTACACCCATGTACACAAAAAAAACCTAGCATATAAAAAGATTTAGAGAATGAACAAAATCTTAAAGAGTCTGCTTTTCAGCTCTACGTTACTTTATTTTCTCCTTGACTGGAGACAGAGCAAATTCTGTCCTGCAAACTCTTCATCTGAATTTAGAAACCATTAACTCAAACTACAAGGTCATCAAGATAAAAATAAAATCAATAGGATTGTCCTTCTGGGTTCTTTTCAGATATGACCAATAAGTCTCTACAGCACATTCTTTTCCACACTGGTTCTCTTTTATTTAAATATTTACCGTAGTTGCAATTTAACTTATGGTTTGCTTTGTAAAATGTCAAGTGTTCTGGTTTTGACTATAGCACTATTTCTTGCATCTGGTGGGACTGTGCTACTCTAAGGCCTTTGTTCAGTATACACAACATTCCAATCAAGTCTGGGTAATGTAGAGCTTGCTGAAGAGAACAGGAAAATAATGCTCAAATAATGGAAGACAGCATCTGGATATTACAGCTATGTCAACCATTAAAAGCCAGTCTATAATAGTTTTGATGTTAATTCATTAGACACAAGGGCAGAAATTGGACTTTCTGGAAATGCAGCCAATGCTGACCTCTCCTGAGCAAACCTACTGCCCAGCCCGAAGAGGTAGGGGGCTGGACCCCAGATGCCACCAAAATTTCATACATGAACTAGTGGTGGGAGAGCTCTCATCAGACCATAACAAACACCAGCATAACTTGGGTTTACATGTTGAACAGTAACTTTTGAGGCCCTTTGCAAAGCATTCTTTCTTACCCCTTCCACCACTAATGTGAGCATCAAGTCATTTGTTTCTCACAAGCAGATGACTCCTTATGCCGTCCCAGACACTGGAAATTTCTGTCAAATCATCAGCCTATTTACCATCATAAACCTTTTAATGGATTATTTTACAGAAACTGCTACCTCCTAGTAGCTAGCTAGATGGTAGCTGGGGGCATTAACAGTTAACCTATTTGTACAGTCTACAAAAAAGCAACAGCACTACATATCTGAGCTTTATAAACATCAGGTATTTTCTACATAATCATCTGTATTTTGGCCTATAACCACATTCCTTCCTTGTGAAGTTCCCATGCTTCCTGAGCCCGTAAATTAGGAAATCAGTACTGTCTTGTGCCCTCTACCACTGGGAGCCTAGCACAATGTAACCCTGACAAAAATGCAAAAAAGGACACACAACATTTTTACCAGGATACTGAAGTTACCACCATGAACATAAGATACCACAAGTAAGAACTGGGGGCGGGGGGGGGGGGGGGGTGAGGAAAATTTAACAAACACAGTCAGATGTAGAAAGTCTGCATTAATTAACTGAAAGTTGTTTTCTTTACTTTGAGGATTCCGCCCATCCAGTCAATAGCACATAACCTGTATAATGGAATGATTGCATAACTTTATCTCATTTACTTAAATGCTTGTAAAACAATTCAGAAAGTGTTCTACACAAACTATACTAATAACCTTTGGAAATTCAAATGAAAACATAATGCATATGAATAATTTCATATTATTTATACAGGAACGTATAAAATGTGATAAAAGCAACATTCATGTTTTATCCAAAAAGAAACTGATTTTTCAACAGCAACAATAACAATCAAACCATATCAAATCAAAACAATCCCTCAAACCATATTTGAAGACCACTGAACTAGCATAAAAAGATTGTTTTCAAAATTTCTTTTCAACTTTCATTCCAAAATTCAGCTATTTGTTCTGATTCAGAGATGTGCACATATTACCCATGCTGGCTGGAAAAAGTGGCAAACCTATGATTTCTGAAACTCTGAGTCTTAGAGTTATCAAAATTTTTTTAGGAATAAGAGCAAAGAAAGTTTCTAAATTATATGTAGTTCTAATCAGCCACATATTAACTACATAAATCTTATAGAAGTAATGAGTTCCATTTCAGTACCATTATCATAAATCCTGCAAACATCTGTCAACTAATTGATGGTGCTTTGAAACCCCCAAAACAAGGACATGTTGGAGTGGATCCAGAGGAATGCCATGAAGATCATCAGAGAGCTGGAATGCCTCTCCTACAAGGACAGGCTGAAAGAGTTGGGTCTGTTCATCCTCCATGGAAACCTTATTGGGGCCTGAAGGGGAAGGGGGCCTACAAGTAAGCTGGGGAGGGACCATTTACAAGGGCTTGTAGTGATAGGATGAGGGGTAATGGCTTCAAACTGGAAGAGTGTAGAATTAGATTAGAAGTTAGGAAGAAGTTCTTCACTCCGAGGGCAGTGAGACATTGGAACAGGTCGCTGAGGGATGCTGTGGATGCTCCATCACTGGATGTGTTCAAGACCATGTTGGACAGGGCTTTGAGCAACCTGGTCTAACAGGAGGTGTCCTGACCTATGGCTAGGGGAACTAGATGATATTTAATGTCCTTTCCAACCCAAACCATTCTGTGAAATCCAACCCCCTGACCTCACTTCCACTCCCCACCCAAAAAAAAAAAAAAAAAAAAAAAAAAAAAAAATCACCTGCTGTTGTTAGGGATTTGGGGTTCAAAGAGTGATGGATGGTGTGGGTTCAAAGGA
>JANHGN010006177.1:18642-35504 GCA_024605025.1 Megaceryle maxima
AATATACTTTTAAATTCCCTTCCCACCCAAAACATTTTTCTGAAACCCACCCCCCTGCACCCCCTCCCCCCCCCCCCCAAAATAAAAAAAAAAAAAAAAAAAAAAAAAAGCACCTGCTATTGTTAGGTATTGAGGGTTCAAAGACTTATGAATGTTCTGGGTTCCAAGGATTCAAAAGTGGGGGGAGGGGGGGCAAGGAGCGAGAAGTTGTTACACTAAGAAATGTATACTAAAGTACCTTTGAATGATAGCTATTAAAAGCTGATTATTCACAAATATTCTAGGAAGTGTTCAAATACAGTTTCTCACACTAGATTTTGATTTTTCTTTGCATAGGTGCAATGATAAAAGAAGGATGCAGCCATGTTACACATACTTTAGTCACATCAATGCAAAACAGACACTTGTTATTTCAATAGTTCAACATATAATGCAAATTTCATCACAGAAGTTCCGTTCTTTCTTTTGAAATTATTGAATGTAATAATATTGATACCACTAGGATAAATAATCCTTTATGTTTATAAACGAGTTAGGTGATAAAACTTTTCTAATATAAAAACTTGTATGTAACTGAAGGAGAGAAAATATCACCTGAATTTGATTAGTTTAAGTATTAAAAAATCAAAAAATCTTCTCTGCTGCTGTAGAAGTTCTACCTACTACTCTAGCCTTTATTTAAGCAACTTTGGTAAATCAAAACAGACAGAATCTAGAAACACATTAAAAGTCAGTCACTTTCCATCAACTGTGCAGAGCTTTATCATATCAGTACCTCCTCATATAGCTATTAATGGCAGCACATTTCAATAAAATTGCATCAAAGCCTTACTTAAAAACACGTAAGTAGTCTATCAAATCAGAAAACATACAAACTCTGAAAAAGCAAAAGAATTAGCTGACTGATGTGAGTACTACAATCCGATCAAAGTTACGCCAATTCCCAATGACCTCCATGCATGACATGTTGAAGACACCAAGTTTTCCACACCTTACTGAGAATTTGCCAGTAAGAGCTGGAGTACTGGACTTCACTCACAAAACTTGCTTTGGCGTTTCACCTTGCTGATATACAACCCCAGTGGTACCCAGTACCAGTGATGAAGCTCCAGAGTACAGGATAGTGCACTGGTTTTACTGCCTTTGAGTCACTGAATAGAAGCCCATGTTTAATCACAATTTTCAAATCAGTTACTTAGAACCTTAAAATTAAGCTCTCCTGCACTCTGTGAAAAATCAACAAATTGACAGATGAAGTCCTGGCTGAAACTCAAGTGCATGCTGCTTTGTTTTACCATTAAGGTGCTGTACCTAGGATGAACTACCATGAAATTTTACCCTGAGTTTTCCCTCTCTCACTACTTTTAATATCTGCACCACTGATATCAATCTTCAAAAGGTTTTCAGTGAACAACTTTTTTACCCCAAAAGTAACCTGAAGTACAGTTTTTATAAAAAAACCAAACAGGTAAGTGCATTCATTGCATGTTAACATCTGAATAGAGGTTCACATTATTACACAAGAAACATGGGGGTGGGGGAGGGTGGTGGTGGTGTTAAACACAGACTCTAGCCAACATGCCCTGTGGTATCCCATTTATCTGATAATATTAGCATCTTAGTAGTTACTGTGACCTATCATGAATATAGCTATTGACTATATTAAACCACAGGACCTAACTCACCCACAATGTACAATGTCATATTATGCAGGTTTCTGCCAATTTAATATTCACACACAAAGATAACTTAATATTTTCTACATATGTTTGAAGACAGTCCAAGTGGATAAAAGCAGAAGTTTCAAGCTCCTCAACTCAATTCTTTGCACACTACCATCTTGAACCGTCAAATCAGGAACATATTTCTGGAATGAAAACTGTTTCAGGACTACTAGATAAACCAAGTGAGGCACAGAAACCTTCCCAGAGGTGTGCTCAGTAGAAATCAGCTTGGCAACAGAATATTTTACAAATCTCTCAGACATCTCAGAGGCTGAAATGCAGAATTCTAGATGTGGGACACATGGATTTGCAACTCCACCTTAGAAAGGCAAAATTTAGAAACTAATTAGTTATAGCAGTCAGCATAATCTAATGGTTGTTCTTGTGTAAAAGCTCAGCTGTGCATGGTACTTTTGTATGCTAAATGTGGAGTGATTCAGCTTGGGTTTCATGAAGTGGTAACTCGATAGCAGCTATGCTGGAACATGTTACCACAGATCTAATTTTGCAAGTGTTAATTCTGCTTTGATCAGTTGCTAAGTTGAGAAGATAATTGAGGGACAGTGAATATCTGGAGGCGACTACACAGGACACATTCAAAATACAAACAAGCTATGTAAACAAGAGCAGCTCATCTTTAATAAACACAGAATGGCAGTACTCCCTATAAAGGGACTAAGTACCAGCAATGACACCACAGTGTGCTAATCATGTGCACACCCTTCAACAGCCATTGGTGGGCTAAGCTTAATATATACCACAAAAAACATTTGATGAATAGACAGCAACATCTGCCATAGATGCAAATCAGCCTACCTAGTTTCTATTTTCAGCAATATGATGCTTTACTACACTTGGAAAAGACAACAGAAAAAAGAAATCCATTTGTTTGTGTAAACTATGCAGAATGTTAAAACACCTATTCAAAACGAGTAATACAAAGTTCCACTCATGGCAGTGGATAGACGTACAGGTTTTATATAGCAGCATGGAAAAAAAATAACAGTTTATCATCTAGACACAGGTCAGTTCACATAAGGAGAGAAACTATGCAATCACTTGCAGAGGTGCAGAAAAGTTTCTATCTAACGTACTAAACAAGGAAGGCAGTCACTGCCTTTACAAATGCAGCTAAGGACCATCTTAGTCCTTCAGTGTATAAAGGCACCACAAAAGTGCTCAGTGATACCCACTTCCTCAGCTGAAGCCACCTTTGTTGACAATTAATACTATCTAGAGGAGTTTTCCTAATGGCACACATGAGCCTGAACCTCCTCCAAGATGCTGATGACGACATAAAAGTCATCATTCTCAACTCGCAAAAGTAGAAGCGACCTCAATGGTTGATGGGAGCCATAAAGGCCATACTTAGGCTGAAAAAAACCCCACAACAGCAGTGCTGCAAGCACAAGACAGGCACACTCCAATTTCTTATACCTAAAGCCCCTGCACAACACACACACAAATATATCACATTATACATTTACTTCATAAAACCTTCCTTGCGTACAAGGAGAACTGCACACAAAAAATGCTCTAAACATCTTAAAGCAATTCTAAAAGTATTCAGTATGACAGTGATGAGGAGTATATAGTATTATTAGAACACAATTTTACTCACACTTCTTTAGCTTAAATATCAACAATTGAAAAGTAAATAATTCTTTTTGGTTGTCAGGCAAATAAAATTGTAGTTTTATTTATGGTTACAACATAGAACTGGGGAAAAAAAAAAAAAAATATATTTTGAGGCTACCCTAGAAAAGCATCATTGTTTGAGTTAGACAAAGACCCAAACTTTTGACTTGCAAAACAACTCCACTTATTCCTCTGGAAAGACTTATTTTTTAGTAGTTCATATTAATGTTACAAAAAGTTTGTCATATTTTTAAACAGCTGCAATTTAGATGCTGCAATATTTTATGAAAGACATCCAGGTATTGTATATCTCTCAGTGACTTCAGCTAGCACATCCTTCTAACTCTTGCTAGCTTCTCTAGTCCCAAATTCTGCATATTGCCAAGCATATTTCCTCTGCTTAGGCATAACAGAAAAAAAAAAATGAAATGAGAACCAAATAATTTTTGCTTTCACTATGAATACACATAATTCTAAATTAATTGCAATTCACTGACATCATCCATCACTACTTAGATGATCAGTATAGCACTTCTCTACTCATATTTCTTTTGTACTCTGGAATTATCCTTAGTTATTTTTTAATTCTAGATGTGCCTCTACTACATACAGGCATATATATCCCTATAAAAGATTATAAATTGATTATTTAACCTATTAGACAAAAGACTAATAATCAAACTATTCTCAAAAATCAAATAATGCTTTGAACAATAGTTTTTATAATAGATTATTTGATTATTATATGATAGTCATTTCTTTATCCTTGAAAGCCCAGTTATGAAGAAATAGGCCTTGAATCAGTTCCACATGCCCATAAAACTGCATGCAGAACTTGCATTTTTTTATTTTACAGTTGTGCAATAGCATACTCTGCTTATTTAAAATACCTCCTTGGGTTATTACCCTCAGACACTGCTTAGGACTTAGCTCCCTTTTCTGTTTCTTTCATTACTGAAACGTTTAAAAGTATTTCAGCAGTTTCCTCTGATACAAGTTTTACTACCTCTTATAAATATAGCAGAATTTTTCCTTATCTATATCCCTTTCTATATGACCACAATCTCCTAACATTTGAAAGAACTGTGTTCTTAGTGCTGCTTAGATCTTACTTTCTTTTGATGTATGAGATTTATTACCTGTGAAATATTTTATTGCTCTATTTACTGGCTTCAGTGTCCCATTCTGGGAAAGTAGGCAGACCAGCTACAGGCACCCCTAAAGACAATGACTCCAGCTGATGTTCCTACATTTCCAGCTAATGGAAATGTGAGCCCTGTTCCTGCAAGCAGCATGTTTCCTGAAGTACTGCCCCAGCTCACTCCAAGTACTCACTACCTGGGGCAAAGCCAGACATTATACCCTGGCCTCTTTCACAAAACCGTGGAAGACTACACTCAGCTGTCTACCTAAGAAAAAGTCGTCATTTGTATTTTCCCTAAGCAGGCCTACTCAACATAAAACCAAGTGAGCTATAAGAAAGAAAAAAAAAAAACCAACTAATTCTTATTCACTCCAAGGAAGTGGCTTAAGACAAAGTTAGTTCCATAATAGGAAAATAAAAATCAGAATTAATACGTTTCTAAAAAAATCTTTCATTTAAGGATCTCCAAGTCATTTAAAGGCATTAATTCACAGAGATTTTCAACATATCTTGTCTTCGTTCACATAGCACTGAAAAAGGAATTTTGCTCACAAATTTAACATGCATAAAACCAATAAAATACATTTTTAAAAAGGAATGTTTCGGAAATGGTTCAGAAAACACCTTAAAAAAGCTACATTTACTTCACCTAGCAATATGAAATTTGCCATTCAATTATCAAATAAACAACCAAAAAGAGAATTCATGCAACAAATACTTATGACTAAGAAATTCAATTTCCCCCTTAAGCACAGAGAAATAGGTGCCAAACTTGAAGGAAAACATCCTGCTACTAGCTGCTTCCCATAACAGTGCCATCCCAGTCCTATCAGCAGTCATTTTAACTTCCTTAATAGTCTCTTGTAGATACTTACATTCTGTTTATCTAGGATATATGAACCAAATGTTTAACACCATCCCAACATTCCAGATCAAAAAATGTTTTAACAGTGTTTGACAGATTAAAAGAATGAACAAGCAGTGTACAAGGACACTGGATCATTGTGAGCAGCTTACAAATACGTGTCAAGAAATGCCAAATTAATGCAATTGCATATTTATCTCTATAGAAATAAAACTGAAATTTAAGATTCAGCAAACATCAAATTTGGATTCTCTGAATTCATCATTGAGTACCTGGAATTAGGTTGTTGAAAACCTGGGCATGTTCAACATGCATCACAGTCTGAGAAAGGGAGTTAAGAGGTCTGTGACCTCTTCCTGTTTCATTCTTCATAGCCTGTTAGACTGCGTACTCATTTCCTGAGGGTGGTTCAATTAATTCTTCCATTTCAGAACAAATGCCCTCATAGCTAAGTTTTACTTGCAATACATGGAAATAAACAACTAGCAACTTGTGTAAGGAATAACACCAAATTTTTATAGCTGTCTTATTAACATATCAGCTACATTATGTGTAGCCCATTAAAAAAAAAACAAAAAACAAAAAAAACCCCCCCAAAAACCAAAATCTCTGCCCAAGCCAAAGGCTGTCCTACAGGAACACATTTCTGTTCTTCCAAGTCACTCTACTGTCTTCAAGCATGATGTTTCAAAGCAGATATTAAAATTTGGGGATAAGTCTTTCCCATAATTCTGTACAAGTCTACCATAATAAAACTGTGGAGCTTAAGACATGCTGCAATACAAATAATCATTCAGTTAATTACCATAACACAAAATCCAACAAGCTCTGAGAAGAACAGCTCTCATTTGTAGAAAATGATCGCGACTATTCCTATGCCAAGACAAGACTAAAAATTTGTCTTAAAAACAACAATAAAAAACCAGTGCAATCTAAAAATCTTGTTTAAGATTAGCCTTGCTACAAAGCTATATTGAACAATTACATGATTTTTCTGATCTTGAAATCAAGACATACAGTACCTATGTAAGAAAGATTTCCTTATTGGCCATTCATTGGCCAACAGGGCTTTTTCATGATAATTCACCATTTATTTATTTATATTTTAAAGGCATTTTATTTATTAAGCCTCCATGCTCCACATCCTCTCCAATTCTTATTAACATTTTCAGACCTTATGGTGAGGCTCATAGAAGCAGTGTAGATTTGACACCCAGAGGCACAGAAATCTAGCAAGAAATTATTATGCAAATGTGTCTAGGAGAAGATAACATTAATAAATATTTGCTGATGGGCCTTTTGCTCCAGTAAGTGGCACATTTATAGTGAAAACTTAACCGTAGCTTAAGCCAAAGATCAGAAGCCTCAGATGTACATGTGGCTGATGAATGACAAAAGAGGAAAATCACTCTTACGTGTTGTCATTTTAAAGGAATCAAGCCAAGCTCAGTACCTTAGATGAAAATATTTTCCTTGCAAATTCTCACATTCTGTGTTTTATTTACAAAAAAAGTCCCTGTGTTCAGCAGTTACTAGCAACTTCCACAACTGTGTTTCAAAATACTCAGATACACTCAGAGCTAAAACATGGAAGAAAAAAAAAAAAAAGCCTGAACAGCTGTTAATTAACAAAAAACCTTTATAGAAGTTAAACTTAATTCTGCAGCTACAGGAACATGTCACAGGAAATTTCAAGTTAACCTACAAGATTGTAAAATTATATTTCAGAAAAAAAGTAACCAATCTGGGGTACCTACTTAACCTCAGCAGGGGGAAGTGGAGGGAAGACTTACATGGCAGGAAAAGCAGCAGGCAATTGAGAAGTGAACAACCTTCCCAGACATTCACTGATGTGTAGAAGAGCAGAACTCTACTTGTGTTTGAGTGTTTCCACTTCAGACACTGCTATGAGACAACTTCCTTTTGTAATTTAAACAACGCTGCAATTTTCAGTTCTTAAAATACAAAATTGGAGCTTTTTTTTTATTATTTATTCACGGGCACCACTCTCAAAATCCTGAATACAGGTACACAGATGGATATGGGGTCATCCTGATGCAGAAGTGGAAACAGTTTAGATAAAGGTCCCGTTTGTAAGTGCTACAGAAACTGCAGAAATAAATTCCAAGGAGTACGTAAATTCATAGAGTTTTTCCACTCCCAGTTGTAGGACACAGTTCCATATCAGGAAAAAAAGGGAAAAAAAAAATGTTCTGGTAGCACGTTCTTTTGGAGTCAGAAATCCTGAACACCAGCTTGCAAGGTATTAGAAAGTCAGTATTGTGTATTACAGTCACATGCTTAAGAGCAAGCCTGTTAACAGTGTCATCTTTTCAAGACAGTTTTGCACAACTAAACAGTAAGCATTTTACCTTAACAGGAAGGAATTAGTCATCCAAATAAATTGGTATGTTTATGCTGTGCTTCCCCTCTTACCACAAACTACAGAAAGAAGTCTTTGTGGATTGATGGATGTGGGTGCTGGAGACATGCTCCAAAGGAGCTGAAGACATCCCAAGCATAATAGTCTGAATATAACACTGTATGATATTGTCTTTAAACAATCCCAGTGAAGTGGGAGAAACACAATGGCTAATGGGCATGCCTGTCAGGTACTAGTACTCAGGTACCAAAATGGAGAAAGACTCAACAACACTATTTACATAGTTAGACTACAGACAGTCTCAGTTCCAAAACTTCAGGTAAAACTGTAAGAAAACATCTGTCCGGTATATGCAGTGTCTTTAGAAGCTGGTTAGGAAACAGGCAAAAAGATTCTGTATTCCCCATTTTCTGCGCCTTCACTGAAGGTTTGTGTTAGATAAAAGTCTTTGAAATGAATACAAAAAAAAAAAAAAAAAAAAAAAAGGTTAAATGATAAGTACACACTGTATAAAGGGACTCAAAGTACACACCATCCCAATCCCCACAGTGCTATTAAGCTTCATACATTTGCAAAAATAAAAACAAAACCCAAACATACTACCAGTAAAATAACTTTGGATGAGAAAAGATCACTGCACATCTTAGATGGTATAAAGAAGTGGACATAGAGCTGCTGCAGGGCTGTCTTTCAGTATTTAACATAAAATTTTAGAAACAGAGGCCAACCTCTAGAGAAAAGCAGAACAAGCAGTATATAACACAAGCAAGGGATTTGACCTGGAAAACGACTGTTCTTTCACAAGTGCTTACTGAGAAAACCTTAACTGAAGGAGAGGAGAGGACAGCAAAAGTCCAGAAAAATCTAGAGAAGTACTGGCATCATGCTCATAACTTAGGGCTAAGAAAGAGATTATGAACTTGCCTCTGGCTGAAAGAGTATTTGTTACTGTTAGGAACATGGTGTGCAAACTGCAAAACGGAGGACCTAACAGTCCACTGTTGTGAAGGCAAAGTTGTCCTTCTGATGCACTGCATGTCACTGGGACAACTGATGTGAATCATAACATTAAAAGAAAAATTTTAATACCTACTCTTTTCAGATGTTATACAATAAGTGCTTGTACTTGCACACTTAATACAAACAGCACTGGACTTTAAAATCAAGCTTCCTTGCCATTTTAAAAGAAGAATGTGTCTAATAATAGAAGTACTTTATCAGTTGGGAAAGAAAGGCACCTCCTGGCTCATTAAAAGAAAATTCAAATTGACAGTAAGATGCAGTTCTTGACGGTAAAGGTAAAGGGTCATTTAAACAATTCAACAGTGTAACAAGTCAAATCACCACTTCCTGAAGTCCTTAAATTGAACCTGGATGCGTCTCTAAATAATGTTTTCTAGTTCAATTGGAGATTCATTGGACTTAACAGCAAGCACCAACATGTTAGGGAAAGCAATTTCTTCTACTAAAGGAATTAATGCTTGAGATTATTTTGTCTGCTACTGTACAGGAAATAAGGCTTGATTCCTTTGGTCCTCAGAGTCTGTGAGCCCCAGTGGATGCACTGATTCTGATTATGTTTATACCAGAGAAGTGAGGCTAGACCATACATAGTTTATGAATTTGTTGACTTTCAAAGTTCTTGTTACCAAGTTCACTTTGATTAGTGTAACAAGAAGATTTTTCTCATTATTTTCAGTTAATTGGTACATGTCCCTTCAGACCACTCTGGCAGCAGATTGCTCCACAGCAGTACAGTCACATTCTTTAATGTTCAGCAACAAAATCAAAGTGGGGAGGAAAAAAAAAAAAAAAAACAGAGAAGAGGAAGAAAGGAGACCATTTCTACAAGGTTGTGGTTCCTCCGAGTCCTCCACTACCTGTCTGCACTGTTACTGGTTGTTGCTCTAACAACTATGTAGCACCTGAAACCTTGAGTTTGACATACAATTTCAACTGACCCTAGAACTACTAAGGTAGGCAATAAAAAACATGTTCATGAAATAGATGGCCTAGAAAATAACACAGGGAGTAAAGGAATTTCAGTTTCAGAATAGATAAGCATATTTACAGTAGCACATAAGTGTCTTTCAAATTATCACCATTCAACTACCTACTAAGAGCTGCTAATTTGATACATTTGAGGATATATCATTTCTAGATAGATGTTTTTGACCACTCAAGACAGAATAAAAGTTGACATTTTTTGACTCAGATTCCATGCACACTCCCTGTCTTATACATGGACACCTCATCCAGTCTTTCTAAACTCCTAATGTTTTTCCAGCAGTACACTTTGCCACAGAGGGGTTGCTGTTGAACAAATGAGGCACATCCTCTTTCAGAGGGACTGGATCAGCTCCCTTCTTACACAGTGCACAGCTGTTGGCTCTGAGAATGATAACCCCTCATACAGGATGGATGAGACTCTGAGCAGACAAACAACCTGCTAATCTGTAGTCAGCAGAAGAAACACATTCTGGTTTTCCACTCTGTAGTTACTCAATTAATGCATGACAATTTCTGTGATTAGGATTCTTATCTTAGGTATTTAAAGCAGGTAAAGTAACTTTGATGCATTGCATCAACCTTGCAGAGGGAAGATTCAAAGCAGCCAGGGTAGTGTGCTATCTATCAAAGCAACCCCAGGTTTTCAAAAGAGGGAAGCAGCACGACGTAGAAATACTTTAAAAGTATAGGTAACTTTATTTGCCCAATTCATCCACTCACTTCAAGTCTTGATAATCAGAACAAGTATTCCTGAAGCAAAACTCTCAAAAGATGGAAAAATAACTGCATTTAGTCTAAGAAAGTATGTGTCTGTTATTCCATCAGC
Source organism: Megaceryle maxima (assembly GCA_024605025.1). NCBI lineage: Eukaryota > Metazoa > Chordata > Aves > Coraciiformes > Cerylidae > Megaceryle > Megaceryle maxima. Next base: position 29,233 of record JANHGN010006177.1, read on the forward strand.
TCCCAAGAATTTAAGCAAAAAAATAGCACATTATGATTGTAAACATAGCCCATCTTTGCCAGGGTAGATGTCCAGTGCAACAATGCGCAACAGACAGGATCATTATCCACTAAAACCTGTTCTTTCCTTCTGTCATTGGAATCTTGACCTAAAATGTGACTGAAATCTGTTAACTTCACTTTCATATAGGTCTTTATATTTCAGTGATGTTTGGTATTGAATAAATTAACAGTTTCAAATGTATTATTTCTATATACGTCGCTAAACCCAGAGAAACCTACATCAACAATTGAAGAACTCAACAAAGATGCTCTTCAAATGAGGTTTCAGTAAAGATGTCTGGAAGTTTTACTTGAAACGTTAACAATAAAAACTAAATCTTCTGACAGAAAAATTATAAAGCTATTCTTAACCTTCTGATTTAAAAAAAAAAAGTAATAACATGCCTATTATCCATAAAATGGACTTCTGATGATAAAAAAACAGTTTGGTATATTAAGTTGTATTTCTAAATACAGATAAAAATGTGACACACATCATATTTATTCAAATCCTAGTCTATTGTTATAAAAATTTAAAGCAACACAAAATGCTTAAAGAATTTAAATGCTTGTGCATTTCTTCAGAATTATTTTGCTGATGAATTGTGCACTTCCTCAAAAAATTTTATCCACAAGGTTTCCTACATTTTCAAATGTTTTAAATCAAAAAACACACACATAATTCAGAGTCTAGTTATCTGCATCTTCAGCTGTGATCAACTTCACTTCCAGTTTACAGGTACAGTTGATGTGGGCAAAAGCCAGGGGGCATAGCTTAGGGATACTTCAACATCCCTCACATTCTGGAGCAGTACGGCACCTACTGCGCACCTCTCATTAGCTTCACCTTCTGCAGGCAGGAAAACAATGGAACTAATCAAACTAGCAGCCAGAAAGTGAAAAACAGAACACATACACACACAAAAATCCAATCTCCTCTGGTAGTGTTTCTCATGTGTTACTCTTCACTTTGATTTAATGCAACCTTTTTTAGGATGGAATTTTCAATGGCCAGAAGTTGTATTTTCTTCTGCTGTAATTCCAGCTCCTATTCATGAACCGTTCCAAATAACTTCTGTGCATTTATAGAAATGTTGAACCTTAGGTGAATGATTAATTGTTACTGAAGTCATAGATAAAGCACACATGTGAGGATAGCTGGCCCTTGAAAAGTCTGGAACACCCTGACTCCAGTTATACTGTTGTTTCATTTCATGCATCAGGTGACCCAATGCCTTCTGCACTCGCAAATTCCTTCCTCTTAATTTACTTTTTGTGTTAACTGGTACATCAGACTGAAGCTCTAACACAAATCTCGCCCTCTTCACCACCAAGCCCATTAACATCTTTCCAACAAGTGAGCACATGCATGAAAGAGAGTGGGAGGAGAAGCCATGCATTTAGGTTGCAGAGAATCTTCAGAGCATGGTAATCCCCAGAAGCTTTTATCTGTTATTGCTCATTTAGTTTGTCTCGTTTCTCAGAAGGCTCTAGTAAATTTAGGCTTGATCAATGAATAAATATCACATGAACAAACAATCTAACAGTTTTGGGCAAAAGCTGGTCAAACTATTTGACAAATGTTTACAAATCCAGTATCTGTTTATAAATTTAATATTACAATTATATAGCTGTACTTAGCAAATCATGTATGAAATTATGCCAATGTAGATTTTTTTTTTCATAATTACTTAATAGTTTGGATACATATTTCAAATTAATTTTTACAGAAGTTATACCATTTTATGAGTTATACTCATTTTACCACTTTTTTGCTAGTGAGTATCCTGATATCAAGCAACAGGCTGTTTCCACCTCATAACTTAATAACTGTCAGTGAACAATAGTGAAACAATCTAAGTACCAAACACTGACTATTTGCAACAAAAATCTAAAAATTTGGAATTTATAACATATTTAAGTAAATAGCTCTGTCACCCAGATACATATCCATGGGTATTTCCTTACAAAGCATAATGAGATTACATACTTAATTCATTAGCTGCTGGTAAATTATTACTTTATTGATTTGGATTTTATGCCTCCAGTTGAGAAACACTATCTACAGAAGGATACCAATGACATAGGTACCATGCAATAACAAAAATTTCCAGAGCAGAAGTCAAGTATACAATTAAGAGAGTCATGTCAACTCAATTCCCCCCCCCCCCCAACAAAGGTAATCTGAAGTAATCTCTAAAAATCTTTTTTTGTTTTGTTTTGAGGAAGGAGAAAAGAAAAAAATATATTTCCCTCAAAGGAGAAATACTTGTTAAAGCAGACAAATTATTAAAATGAGCAAGTGTTTGCAAATGGCAAACAAAATAAAGAAGGGACAACAGTATTTTTACTTGTTTCTGCCAGATTTTTCCTCATTTCTGTCAACAGTTGTTATTAACAAAATATCTGATACTACACCACTTTCATATAAGCATTCTTTTTAATCATGTCTAAAAAACCAAAAAACCAAAACCCCGAAGATGTTTTCATGATGATTTAATACCCAGCAAATAAACTTCCAGCTTGGCTTTTCTGGAAGTCCATACCCTGCTCACCAGCCAAAGTGACTGAAAAGCTTATATCTTATTTTCAGAAGTAACCTGGGTACACAGGTGCCAAGTGTTGTTTGTTTCCTTAAAAAGTGGCTGCTAGAATGATTACTTTATCTAGAGGACATATTTTTACTATTCAGAACATTATTACAGATGCAACAGGCTTCAACACTACCACTAACAAAGCTGGCCACAATACACTAATTGCAATTCCTAACAATAACCTTCAGTCCTTTCCAACTAGTCTGCTTTTTCTTGATGAAGTGATTTCTGTAATACTTTATGCAGATGTGCCACTCTAAAGCCTAGAAATCTTCCTCACCTCTTTATTTTCTCCATGTTCCATTTATATGTGTTCTGCTGATTTAAAAAACCCTCTTTTTTGTTCACATTTGAATGCTCAGTCCCAGAACTATGGTTTTATTCTATTAAGAAACAAAACATTTCAGGATGTCATCATTGCAAACACTCAGCAAGAAAAGACGGCACGTATGTGATATTTTGAATCCAATTTTATCAGAAAGACTATTTTAAAAACTTCCTTCATGGATTTCTTCCTTCCCCTTCCTCTCTCCAATCCATCTACAATGAAGTACCCTAAAGAAAGAAAACTGAGGCCCCTGGCTGGAAGTCACAAGCTTCCAATACCTTTTGACTGCCAATTATATCACTACACAAGGCTTAAAGGGAGCAAATGAGAAACCAGCACACTAGAGACCTACTCGGTCTTCTTTTCTAGATCAGTAAAAGTATAAACATTACCCAAGTGAACAGCTAACAAAACAAACAAACAATAAAAAAATCCAAAAAAAGACCCACCACAATAACCTCAGAAGTCCCTGGACCTGGAAATATCCTTTACTCACCCGAACACAAATCTCATAGACCATCCAAAGCAACCACATACATGAACAGTTGGTAGCACTAAACACATACCACCACAAATTCTTGTAGACACAAATCTGACACGTTCACAAGTTACCTACCAGGAAAAGCTTTGCCCACTGAGCTTTCACAGTTTTATACTTTCCCTCAGGTAGTTCCTATAACACACTATATGAATTTGAAAATCTCAGTCCTTAAAGCAGCTGTATTTCTCTATTCACAGATTATTAAAGACTTCCTCATCTCCTCCTGAAATCTGCAATGCTCAATCACAGACAAAAACTTTTTCAGGGTAGGTGTTGGACCTACCCAATGCTAAGGAATTTAGCCTTTTATCTACCCTAACTGCTAACATAAATTCAAAAAGCACTCTCCTTACACCTGTACAGATCAAAAAGTACCATGGTTTCCTCACTTCCAAAAAAGAAAAAGAGAAATGAAACAAACACACAATCAAAAAAAAAAAAAAAAAAAAAAACAAAAAAAAAACCCAAAAAAAATCATCTCCTTAAAGGAACAAAAACCAAGAGGGAAGTTACTCAGTTCATTTTCCCTTCAGAGACATGTTATGAGCACTGCTCATAATCTAACAGAACAGAAAGCATATGAAAGAACACACAATTTCTTGGCTGAACATTCTGGACGACACCTACAGAACATCTCTGGCTCTTTAGCCTATAGACAGGGAAAAACAAGTAACTCCAGCTTCAGCAGTTGTGCTTCAACAGGGCTGCCACAGTGAACTACAGTTCTCAGTTTACTCAGCTCCTCTGGCAGGAATCATCAGTGACCTTCACATAAAAAGGCATATTCAAGATTTCCATGAAGTGCTTTGCTATATTTGAGTCCCAAAGTCAAGTGATCACCATGGAATTTCTTATAACCCCATAGCACTTCCCCAATAATTTTTTCCTTTTAGCTTACAGTATCCTCCTTCAGAATCTTCTTGTAAGTAACCTTGCAGTAGTGAAGCTATCCCCTAAACCCTCTCTAACTGTGAAAGGTCACTATACATGAATAATGATGTCTTCTAAAGGAGAATAAATTAAAATTATGGTGCCATGTGGTAATTAGCAATCTCAGATGCAAATGGCTATTGAAAAATTAGAGATCTCTATCAGGAAGCAAAATAATTTTGTCCAGTGTAATGAGCAGACCAGATCTTGCTTCTCACTTTACCTACCAATGTGAAACAGCAGGAGGGGAAATATGCATCAGTAAAGACACTTGGAAGAGGATGTAAGATCTTGGAAGCTGAAAGCACCTTATAAACAACATGATCTTCAAACAAAGAACTAGCCAGCCTGAAATGTGACGAACTTTTGTTCATATAAAAAACATGGATAAAAAGAACCCCCAAAAGAATAAAAGGTAAAGGAAAGGCATTCTAGCTGAAACACTTAAAGAAAAAAAACAAGTTTCATATATCATGGTAGTGACATGTCACACATTATTTTCCAAATGTTTGTAATAGTATTCTCTACCTGGCAGCCCTTAAACACGTTGAAGAATGGCAAGCAAATTCATTCAAAGATCCTAAAATGACACCACCTTTTTTTTTTTTTTCCCCAAAGCTGTCTAAAAAAACCAAGCTATCAGTCTGCATCTATTTCATGACTACAAGATGATCAAAACAACAAGGCTTGAAGAAAGGAACTTTGCTCAAGTGATACTCTGCCGCACCTTCCAAGCGTCTTTGGCAAAGAGCAATAGTCTCCATAGCTTCTACTTCTCTTCCTCCCCATGATGATGGAATAATAAAATTATTGCTACACCAGCTTAACTTTTTTTCTTAAGTAACCTTCTGGAAGCTATGGCCTCCACTCCAGCTTCTTTTTTCCCAGGAAGGTAAATCAGTAGCTGACCAGGATCTCTCCTCAGCACTTAAGAGAACAGTTCCAGATCCCACATTTTCCTCACAGAATGCAATGTCAAATTTTGCCCCTTGCAGACAGAACCAAGGTCATTAACATAAAATGCTTACTGCAGGGTCAAGAATTACAGACCTATATAAAAAAAAAAAGCAATACAATTTAAAATTATCTAATATACAAGAAAGATTACTATAAGATGGACTAAGTAACCTAAGTGAAACATAACAGTGCGGCATTAACCACCTTAGTCTTTCAACTAAAGATAGCTGCTAGCGAGGGAACACTTAGCAATCTGGCAGAGTTAGAATACCCTCTTCCAAGAATGATGCAGAGGTAAAAAGATTGGCTTATCAATTTATGAATTATATGTATGAAAGGAGGTTTTACAAAGGTATTTACTTACAACTTATTTTGACTCCTGTAGATCTCCAAAGAGCACAGTTTCTAACATGTTCTAAAGTTGCTTTCTAAAAAGCATCTCTCCTGAATGTTTAGGGTGCTTCATATACATTTTTCAAGTGTATTTTGTCCTTGATCATTAAATAAGCACACAGAGCAAATTAGTAGAGGGATGGTATTTTTCCATGTCATGAAAAAAGCTTATTGCAACATGATTACTACACTCTGGATGAAGCGTAAGATGACAACAAATTCAATAATTTTGTGTCATGTATGATAAACATATGCTTACAAACATTATCTGAATGACTACAACACAGCTCCAAGATGCTGTCAGAAATGTGAGTAGTTTAAGTCATTGGGGAGGATTTTCTTTTATTAGGGTCTCCTTATGATCCCCAACACAAACCAAATCCTCACTGTTTTTTTTGGGGGGGGGGATGGGGGGGGGGGGAATGTTGTTTCGGGTTTTTTTTTTTTTTTTTTCCAAAGAAAACCTTAGCAGAAGCTATCAGCTTTAA